>JAAGKR010012101.1:0-17347 GCA_011419295.1 Clarias macrocephalus
GGCCCCCCCCCCCAAGACTTTATATCACACAAGACAGCCTGGACTCGATGACTGAATCTGTGTCGACATTTAAAAACAGCTGAGAATGTGTTTAAACAGCGCCTATTTCTGTACAAACCCATACAGTGTATTTTTTTTCATGAACTCTCGTCTCTCAGAGACTGGAAGTGCCACTGCAGTCTGTCTGCTGAATAATTTACACTGCGTGTGTGTGTGTGTGTCCTTGCGCGCGCGTGTCTGAGATAACTCCAAATAAAAATTAGCTTTATTCACAGTAACCAAGCAACGCCAAAAGGAGGAAATCAAGCATACGACGCAAAATAAGCAGTTTAATTAAAAGCATTGCTGCATCCTCTGCTTAATCTGACGACGACTCGATTCTGACTGTGAACCTGAAGCTCGGGTTTTACTCTGGATCGTAGAGTAGATAACCTGATTTGTGATTCAGCGAAGACATAATCGGCCTGGTTTCCGTCGTGTCGTAGATGGGTTCCGTCATCTGCAAACGCATTCATGACCAAACTGTCTGACGGTATTTGGACAATCGGACAATTTGTGTAATTTCGTCTTTGTCGACCACCACAATGGGTTTGAAATGAAGCAATCAGTGTGCGAATAAAGTGCAGACTTTCGGCTTTAATTTAAGGGGTTTTAACAAAGATACTGCATTATTTCCATTGACTTACTTGCTTACACAAGTCTCTCCATTTTCACATGCTGAAAAGTAATTTGACACACTAACAACCATAATTTTTAGGATTGAACAAAGAAAAAAACACCACAGTTAATGACTACCTGTAGTCTGGAAGCTGTAGACATGAAAAAAAAATGCTGAGTTTCCTCCCTTGAGCTGACTACGTGGATCGTTATGCATCTGACTCACGAATGAGTTCCGTTTCGTGAGCATGTTCGTAAGTCCGATTTGTTCTTAAGTCTGACAAAGTGAGTCTTACACGCCTTTGATACGCACATACAATGTAAAGCATACCGATCCCCTTGACTAAATCTCTGTCCCCTTTCCCCACACTGCCATCATGTGGCCAAAAACTGTAACCGCATCTATGGAAATCTCGAAGTAAAATGTTGTTCCTGCGCCTTCACATTGCAAGGAAAATCGTGGACGCCATTTTGTCTCAGATTTTCATTCTTGAGTGTTCCCAGTGGTTTGTACATTGAGCTAAACCTGATAAGTGCTTTAACGTGGCTAGATGTTGTGAAGGGGTTTTTCATTACCATGGAAATAATGCTGTGACCATCCACATTAGATTCCTTACAGCTTAACTGTTTTTGGTGTTGCTGTTTTTAGTGAGTTCACCAGTGCATTCCAGGTACTACAGGTAACTCCAGTTGTATTATCCTTAATCTGTCATGGAATAATGACGAAACAGGCCACAATTGGGACATCACAGGAACTGTAAAAAGTGCCGGTTTGACATGAACACCCCTCATAGTTTCCATGCAATAATTTATTATTTATATGTTATTCTCATGGAAACCTTTTTGCTATGTTATTGTCTGCACTACACACAGGAAACTGATTAAACCCCAGCTGTCAGATTCACTCATCTTATTCTCTGCATTTGTGTGTTTGTGTGCTTTATTGCGTATTTATTATCCGTTTAACTCGATAATTCAGCATAAACTGCATTATCACTTACCTGTGAAGAGCCAGCAGGAAAATGTGTGTGAAACCTCCTGACTCGGAGTCTAAGAGTTTACCCGAGGAGGAGCGGCGAGGTTAACGTCATCCGGGCTTTGCTTTTATATTAAAATAATGAAAAATGCATGAGCGTGACATGCGCGCTGTGCTTTTTCGCGACAGCGTGCTTGGTGCCCTGCAGTCGTGAGTTATAATAAGACGAGCCGCGGATCAGCCGTGCCCTGTACCGAGGAACAATAAAATCCACCACAATCCTCTACACGCTCCCACCACCGTCTGACAAAGGGCGAGATGTCTGGTGATAAAAGAGAGAAAAAAAAAAAAGAGAAAAAAAAAATAAAGGTCAGAGTCACCACCACAATGGGATTTAATTCAGAAAGAGAACTTTCAACAATAAGACTCTGGGGAAGAAAATGAAAAGGCGGAAAATGCAATTTATACAAAGGCGTCGGGATCTCGGGAAATTTTCTCTAAATCAATTTAGTCGACTGAGGAATCAATTACCGCCGCAAGACGTAAAACAGGAGCGCGGCTCATCCGTACAGCGCATTCGTATACGAGCGCGTGTCAACACTGACACAGCTCAATAATCCACGTTCAACACAAATCTGCCAAAGACACACACCCAAACTCACTCTGTAGGACAGTGTGTGGGACACTCTGCGGGACAGTGTGTGGGACAGTGTGTGGGACAGTGTGTGGGGACACTCTGCGGGACACTCTGCAGGACACTGTGTGAGACACTGTGTGAGACACTCTCCGGGACATTCTGTGGGACAGTGTGTGGGACATTCTGTAGGACAGTGTGTGGGACAGTGTGTGGGACAGTTTGTGGGACAGTTTGTGGGACAGTTTGTGGGACAGTTTGTGGGACAGTTTGTGGGACAGTGTGTGGGACACTCTGTAGGAATGCAAACTTAAAGATGGCAGTTTAGCATTGTGCAGACATAATGATGTCACCCTTTAATACACACTCAATGTTTTTGTTTCTCATCAAAATCCAGTTGAATATCATTATTTACTTTGCAATACGTATTGTGGAAGGTCGTTTCGTGATAATTTATCAACACTCCCGAGGTACAGTAAATGTTGGCTTTCCTGATGTTTCTATGCCATTTTCATCACAAGTTCAGCCAAAAACTAGGCAGCTACTGTAACAGCTGAACGAACTCTTCTCAACTCTGACTTTAGCCACAGTTATTTTCTACACCTATACAGGATGCTACAGTAAGTGTTGTTTCAGTTACTCTATACATATGATAAAACGTTAATGTTGGCGTGTCTGTATTTTTTAAAAAATAATATATATGAGGGGGTTTTGGGTGGAATTTTTGTCTGAGCACTGACACAGCTCAATAATCCTAGGGTTTTTAAACATAAAAAATGCTGAACGAATTTTAATGGGGTTTTCACAGATGTATTTGGCTGAGCCTGAGGTAACATCGAGCTTGAGGCTTTGTTTCATTGCAATCCGTCCACAGGAAGAGAAGATATGCTAATTTGAAATTTAACTGGAAAACTCTTCCCTTATATCATTCGACCTTCAAAAATATCAGTAGTTCATCTCAAAAGTCACCAGATGGCGTTGTACATTTTTTAAAACGCACTTATGAGTGTGCAATTAAATTCCACGCGGGCACAGCTAGTAGAAAATAACTGTGACTAGAGTCAGAGTTTCTTCAGCTGTTCGCTGGCTAGATTTTGATTTAACTTGTGATAGAAATGGCCGTAGAAACACCAGAAAGGTCAAAGTTTACCTCTAATTACCTAGCATCTGATGCTAAGTGTATCGTTTTGGAGGTAGAAAACTATTATTTTGAATGTCTGAGGTAAATGTTTATATTCTGATTTGTTAATTTCCAATTCTACCTTGCCTTAGCATTGTCTGTAGAAAACAACAGGTGACAGCTAACTAACCAGGGTAGCAACAGCCTTCTCCCCACATTGAAAGAAAGAAAGAAAGAAGGAAAGAAAGAAGGAAAGAAAGAAAGAAAGAAAGAAAGAAAGAAAGAAAGAAAGAAAGAAAGAAAGAATCCAGTCGCACTTATTCACTTCACTTTTCTGTTTGTTTCCGTACTAAAGAATGGCCAACTCACTAAAGCTCGGTTGGCGTTGTGTTCGGTCAGATTAAATTTGGTGATACAAGTCATTTTTTTATAATATCTGAGGTAAATTTTGACAGTCCTGATATTTCTATTCCTCTCATTACCACCGTGCCTGTACAACGTCTCACGGCTCAAATGAACCGTCTAATAGTAAGAAACCTTTCAACGTCCACATTTACTAGTTGCCTTCCAACAGTGTTTTTTGCTACATTAACGATAGAACAAATCCAGTCATGTTTACCTGCAATTTAGCTGCACTCCTGGTTTAGTTACAAAAAAAGTTGTTATTATTATTATAATTATTATAGCAGTATTTCTGAGGTAAATTTTGACATTTCTTAAATTTCTTTTTTGTTTTCAACATTGTTTCTCACTGGTATTGACAAAAAAAAAAAAAAAAAAACTGAAGCCTCTTTTACTTACAAGTCCTAATGACAATTTTTTGTCTTTTTTTATGTCCCAATTATGCGAGTTCTCTTCACATCATGTGTGTATGGAAATGCTCTTACTTTCACATATATTGAACGTAGCTCTGATTCCTACTGGACATTATTTTTTTACCATCCAACTGCACCAGGAGTTTGAGTGATCATCATTCATGATTTTTTTCGACCACATTTGTTCAATAACAGTTCAGCACTATCCTTTCCGGTTTCAATAATGCGTTGAAGACTTCTTAACACAAGATGTAGCCGAAAAAATTTTACCCTCCTCACTCACTCTCACTCACTCATCATCTATACCGCTTAATCCTGTATTCAGGGTCAGGGGGCCTGGAACCTATACCCTCCTGAAATGTAGAAATGGGGGGGGGGGGGGGGTTCTCCCTAATTTAGTCGTATCCAATTTATCCCCGTTACTAGGGGGCTCCCACATTAAGGTTACTGCTACCACTCAGTCCGGAGAGCCGAAAACTATCACGCGTTTCCTCCGAACCGCGTGACGCCAGCCGACCGCCTCTTTTCGAACAGCTCGCTCACGCATCGTTGGGGGCGGAGTAACACACTCGGAGGACGGCGCTATCCGCTCCTTCCTCTTGCGTGAGCTCACAGACGCCCCTGATTGGCTGTAGAGCCGTGATTAATGTGGCATCACTACGTACCTCACATCCCTCCCCTCTGAGGGAGCTCGGCCAATCAGCTCTCTCTAGACCTCCGACTGCGAGAGGTTACAGCACCAGGGAATCGGATTAGCGATCTCCGGATGATAGGGCGAGCACTGCACCACTGCGCTACAAACAAAGATGCTTAAAAAATGCAAATTGTAGTCGGTTTAAGCTTGCGGATAATGAATACTACTGTAGGTTGCATTTCGATTTTTTTTTAAAGTTTTTAAAAAGTTACTAAGGGTAAAAGGTGAATCAATGCTAGAAAAGTATAGCTGACTATACAGCCTACAGTCATGTGGTAATTATACAGAAACACATTCATAAGGCTTTCTCACCTGCATCCTAAAGAGGGGGAAAAAAGGGGGAAAAGGAGGAAAAAAAAACGTTACAGACTGTAGGCTAAAAACAGAAGGCAGTGAAGCGAATAAGGTTTATAAAGATAGAGCCGAAGAGACGAGCCAAATCCGCCGCTGCATGACGCTCGGTTGCTAAGAAACACAGACCCACGGAGTCTGCTGCCTCACACATGATAAAGCAACTTTCACTTACAGGGGGAAAAAGTGCTAGAAAATGAAATCCGCTCCGTTTTTTAACGTCGGATTGTCCTAATGAGCCGAGATTTATTTTATTAAATCATCAGAAGGTGCTCTGTCGCTCGCTGCGGCTTAACGGCGGCTATATCCGGACACGTAACATGTTTATGAGAGATTTATGAGATGCTGCATTAGAATAAACAAACACTGGGATTATAAGACTGTAAAGCAATATATTTTTCCTTCCGAACGTACGAGACCGATAAACGGCATTGCGATAGGCAACAGGTGGCAGAGCTAAACATAGTGGGCACAACACAGTTTAATGCACAGTGGAAATGATCGAGTGTTTAAGGCAGTATTTACAGATTTATTTGCTTGGTGAACAGGAAGGATCTGCAGAAAGCACAGCACATCTACAGTATATGCACAGTCAAGTCTAGAATAAGAAGGAAAAAAAAAAAAAAACTCACAGGCTTTTACCTGGCACTGGAGACTCCTTCCATTGAAGGTACATTACACATATTACAACAATCTGCTTACACGTCCCTGTAAATCAGCTTTTTACTCTAGAAACCTTAAGGCATCAAAAGAAGTGCATTAATATAAGAAGTCAAGACTGACATGGTTTTATTTCCCACCAAAAAAAAAAAAAAGGCAAATTCAAAAGTCTTGGCACCCCTAATGAACATATATTTGAAAATAATATACAGTACTGTACCTAGTTTTATTTCCCAACACTATTTTTTTTTCCTGGATTTAAAAAAGAAAATTTTAATCATGAACAGTATCATAAAATAAAGTACAAAAGGATGGTTGACACAATGCCTTTGACACACACACAAAAAAGTGAACACTTGGCTAATTATGTTTTTTTCCTTGCCATCTGTGAAACGACAAATTATACAGAATTACAGTTTAATAATAAACACGGTCTTAAGAAGGAGACGTGCTGAAATTCTCACCCGTTTTTTTTCTCTCTCTCTCTCTCTCTCTCTCTCTTTCACACACACACAAGTTACAAATGCCACAGAGTGTCTCTTACACTGATAGACTGACCACCTGTTAGCATCAAGATACAGCGCTGACGCTAATGACTGGGAATGAAAAGCACCATCAGGAACCGGGAGGTGAAAAACATCTCGGGAAAACAAGCTCTCTACAAAGATTCGTGTGAAGGCAATAAAATAAACAAAAACAACAACAACAACAAAAAAAAATAGAAGCGTAGAGTCATCAGGCTTTACTGTACATGAGGGATGAATATTCATGTTCCAATATGTTCAGAGATGAAACAATGCCCGTCTTACGCTCATCAGAGACGGGCAGAGACACCGAGAGAGATGAAGAGAGACAGAGAGAAATAAAAAAGAGGCACGAGAAAGTGACTGAATTGCTCATAGACAACCGTCAGGGCAGATCCGTATTGGAATCAGTTTGGAACCTGTGCAAGTCTGAAGAGGAAAAACTCGCACTGAATCTGATTTCTGATTTCATAACGAAGATCTGATCTGGACCACATCCAGAGGGGGTTTGAAATTAGATATAAATAAGATTTCTAAAGATAAGAAATCTCTCAACATTGATTTTCTAAAAGTTTTACGATGTCCCTCACACACCAGCCTGACCTGGGAGAACACGAACAACTCCAGCAATCCTAGTATACAGAAATGATAAGGGCAGGGTCATTATGAAAGCGCTGCAATAAAGTGATTGACGGTTACCTGGGCAACAGATCCCGTCCACTCGGCCTCTGAGCCGTGGATTCGAATGGGTGCACTTGTCCAGGTAAGCTTAGAAGTTATCTACCTGGCGCCCCCGAGTGTTGCAATGGTAAAGTGCTTGCCCTATCATCTGGATGATATCATGATGGTTGAGACTCTGGATCTCCAGAGTGCCTGGAGAGAGCTGATTGGCTAAGCTCTCTCAGAGGGGTGGGACCGGAGACATTAGCACATCAATCACAGCTCTACAGCCAATCAGGGGCGTCTGTGAGCTCACGCAAGCGGAAGGTGCAATCCTCCGAGTGTTACGCCGCCCGCAAGAGTGCATGAGCGAGCAGGTTGAAAAAAAAGATGTGGTCGGCTGGAGTTACATGGTTCAGAGGAAACACGCAATAGTCTTCGGTGCTCCCTGATGAAGTAGTAGCCTTGATGGGGGAGACGCCTTGTGACAGGTGAGGAGAGACAAATCTACCCAAGAACTGACTAACATACTGAACCCAAGAGCTGTAAAGAAACATACGCTTTTAGTTTGTGTTTTACACCATTAGTTATATTGTTTAACGTGACCTTACTGTATTCTCCATGCTTGCAGTATGGCTATGTTTCATTGTGTAGCTTTAAACAAGGTAGAAAATCTCTTTAAATTAATGAAACGATGCTCATAATACAACCTGACATTCATTTCATTAATGCCAAATCTTGTCGCTATGGATCTTCACATGCGTGTAATTAACGGCATCAACTTCAATTGTGTTTAAGATACTGTTTATCAGTAACCTGGTCACACAGACGTCCAGGAAAATACCTGTACTTTTGTACTTTTTAGAGCATGTACTTAGTAATGTCTTTTAAATTGTACTCCTACTTCTACTAATGTACTTGTATTTGGAGTTAAGTACTTTTACTTGATTATTGAGTTCATGTACTTCTGCCACCTCTGGTCTGCAGTGCCATTACCATAGCAACCAATGCAGAGAGGTCGACAATGTGCTGGATTTGGGCTGCCAGTCTGATCAGAGCCAAATCCCATATGATGACTTTATATATAAATACATGTGGATAGTCAGTCCTAAAGATCAGGGCCTGTATTCACAAAGCTTCTTAAGCCTAAAAGTTGCTCCTAGTGACGAAATTCTAAGAAAATTCTTAGAATTATGACATTTTCTTAGAATTCCCCCTTAAATTTAGGATTAAATCTTAAAGTAAAGATAAAAATGATTCACGAAACATCTTAGCCCTAAAAACAGCTCCTAAGGTAAAAATTGTTAGGAGTAGAGACTAAACGTACTAAAATACTAAAAGTAAACCCTGCTCTTCTGTCCAATATTTCGGTTTTCTTTTATTTGGTATTCTTCTACTTCCTTCCATCTCTCTTGGATCGTTGGCTACATACCATCCGAAAGTGCAACTTAAATAAACTGTTCTGTAATCATGTAAATTGGTAAAAGCTGAGCCATTTTGCTCCCATCAATCTGAAATGGATTATAAGTAATAACTTCAGTACAGTAAATAAATGTAAGAACTTACATATAGTAACTACTGTGTGGAAATTGGTTGCTTCAAAACTTTTTCAACATTTAGCTGTTTAATTATATTTAAGACAATTTCTTTATACATAAACATTACGATTTCACTGTCTGTTCTGTTATCATGTGTTCTACTTTCACAGAGCGCATTTCAAGACCTTTGCAGAGGTCAGAGGTTATGTTTTATCAACCAATCACAGTCCTTGAATTGCTGCATCATCTCTAGCAACGGGGTCGACCACACCCCCTCACTAAGATAACGGTTTTTGCACTCTCCTTACTCAGAGTTGCTCTCAGACGTTTCCTAAATCACTTTTAGTCTAAGAATCCTAGCTAGGACGTTTTAAGCTAAGATAGGAGCTCTCTGAGAGAATTCTACGAAGCTTTGTGAATACGGGCCCAGGTCGGTGAAACGAACTGGATTTCCCTCTGACCCTCCCACCTCTGATTAGGATCAAACACCTCCAGGACTGAGAAAGGGCTCCTCTATCATGTCAAGGTGGCGTCTCAGACCTTAAACCATGAAATGCAAAAGATATAACATGCTATTACTTTAAATGAGTTTAGAGTGAGCGAGATTAATCAACTTATACATATATTAGGTGTTAAATCTCTAACACTGACTCAGCAATTATGTCTGAATCTGAATCACTTCTCACATCATGAGTTACAACACTGACGATCATAACTCTAAATCCCAACCAATCACGCGCTCTCAATGCAGCGCATCCACTTTAACTTCACTTTAAGCCTTTTAATTTAAACTGCACTTTAAACGTCATTTAAAAGCAAGTTTGCACTTGAAATTTGCATCGACCATGTTGATTACCTTAAAAGATTTTTTTTTTAATACAGAAAAAAAAAATAAATCTGCTTATACAGAAGTCCTGCAAACTAAGTGTTTGGGTTTCCGGATGTGTCATGTAGAAACGTATCATTAGGTTCAAAATGTGTACATTTTAGTGCTACCGGAATATGGGAATGACGTCGCAAAAATCTTACACCCCTATATACAGTACATTTATTAAAACAAAAATAAACAATGCTACAATGCTCTGGGTTTTAAAGTTCACACAGCCAGATCCTTTTACTGTTTATTGTAGTTCTTTGTTTATTTATTTTTTTACCTTAAATTGCACAAGAAAGGATTTTATTCCTGCCTAAATATAACAAAAATAAATAAATACAAAACCAAAAAAATTTTTTTGTTTAAGTTTTAAAATAACAGGTTGTAAAGAAAATCTCTGAACATCCAGAGTTCCACGGTTCCACTCACATCTTCTACTAGCAAAATTAAAAATCTTGAATTATAGTATTTTCCTGCAAAATTACAGATTGCTGAAATGACTGTCAAAGTTGTGATCATATTGAAAATAAGGGAAAGAAAGATTAAAAGAAAGAAAAACAAAAAAAGGAAGGGAAAGAAAATACAAAAGAAAGAAAGAAAGAAAGAAAGAAAGAAAGAAAGAAAGAAAGAAAGTTAACTTCAATGAGGAAGCTCCAGAAGGAAGAAAGACATGAATGAGAGAAAGAGAGATGAAAAGAGAGTAAAAAAAAAAAAAAAAGAAGAAAAATAAAGAAAAATCTCTTAATGTCCAGGATTCCACTCACATCTTCTTCTAGCAAAATTGAAAATCTTGAATTATAGTATTTTCCTGCAAAATTACAGATGCCTAAAAAATGACTTGACGTCCCTACTACCACTGCTACTAGTACAAAAAACCGGCTGCCTTTGAGAAAGTTGTGATCATATTAAAAATGATAACAATTCCACGAACAAAAGAAACTTTACACTTTTGAATCAGAGACGAGCGAGAGACTTTGGCAGACGCTACAATCTGCGATTCCAGCCACAGCTATTAATCAGCGCTAATCAGGATTAATCCGCGAGATCGCTTAATCAATGCAGCGTCTGCGCTAATTCAAGCTCCGCCCATGTGACCGGGCTCGACTCGCGCGTTAGCGCAAAGCCTTACCCTGAGGAGGAAGTCGTCGAACCGAATTGACTTATTGTACAAAACAGCATCAACGTGGAGCATTATGGGTAATTTGGTGCACTATCAGTGTTTTAGCATGTCGTTTATACTGTATATAAACAGGACGTCTGTGATACGGATACATCACCATTTAGCTGCTCGTTACCTGAAGGTTCTGGGTGTCTCGAATGACGTGTGAAACAGCTGTGAAGACACCTTTAATGTCCATTATGCATGGAAATCATTTAAATCACTTTCGCTTCATCGTCATCCTCTAACACTGACGAGTTGTACTCCACAGCCTGATAAAGAAGCAGTAGTTAGCTGATTAAGCTGGGCCTCGCCCGGTGGGGGTTTATCAATTGCCGTCTGTTTTCGTTCCTGGCTTCAGCGGGCGAGCATGCGGTAGCGGTAATCTTGGCTAATTAGCGGTCACGGTCGGGGGTGAGGAGGTGTTCAGACCCCTCTCCAGCCCAGACACCACGCTTTCATCTCTACGGTCACTTCAGGTGAACGTTACATAAGAGCTAAAAAAAAAAAGAAAATAAAAAAAAGAACAGCACACACGGTTTCCTGTGTGTCCTTCAGGCTTGGGAAGGAGCGCACGGAGAATAATATAAAAAGCAATAAGCAGAAGGAGTCTGAACACACACTCCACTGGAACCGGTTCGAATTCAGGCACAAACTCGCAGAATTAATCTATAGGATGTAATCTTAGTCCAAACGTTACTTAATAAACCCCCCTGAGTTAATGCTCCACGTAGACAGATCTTCCTCAAGTACAGCAGAAGCACCAGAGATGTGATTATCAACAGCGTGTAGATGTTTAGATATAAATAGGAACAAAACTCAAACGGGAAATTCATTATGGAGAAGGGTTTTTGTGTCTTCTTTTTAAGAGACAACATTAAAAACCTGAGAAGACTAGAATAGAATGAAACATGAACGCTAGGATGGCGAGCAAGTCTCTAACAAGACACCGGTATACGGACAATAAAGTCGTCCCAAACCGGGGTTCACAAGGTGTGCACAGGACAGATCATCCTTTTATTTCATTAAGTAACATTAATTGTCACATATACATTACAGCACAGTGAAATTCCTTCTTCGTATATCCCAGTGTAACTGGGGTCAGAGCACAGGGTCAGCCATGGTACAGCGCCCCTGGAGCAGACAGGGTTAAGGGCCTCGCTCAAGGGCCCAACAATGGCAACCTGGCTGAGCTGGGAATCGAACCGCCGATCTTCCGATCAGCAACCCATTAGATTTGAGTTATAGAATAAATAATGGAGGGGACCGCTCGTCTGCTATGCTAACAGCTCACGAATACGAATACGTGCAATGTGACGTATCTAATGGGGAAAGGAAAAAAAGGTCCGGAAGGAAGAAAAAAAAAGAAAGATGGAAAATGAAAAGAAAGAAAAAGGGAAAAAAAAGAAGGGAGATAAAATACAACAGAAAAGAAAGAAAGAAAGAAAGAAAGAAAGAAAGAAAGAAAGCAAAAAAAGAGGAAGAAAGAAAGAAAGAAAGAAAGAAAACAGTTAACTCTAATGGCAAGTTCCAGAAGAAGGAACAAATAAAAGAAATATGAAAAGAAAGAAAAAGGAAGGGATAAAAAATAAAGAAAGAATAAAGAAAATAAATTAAAAAGAGAGAGAGAGAGTTACAGGAAAAAGGATACAACATACAACATAAACGAAAGAAAGAAAGAAAGAAAGAAAGAAAGAAAGAAAGAAAGAAAGAAAGAAAGAAAGAAAGAAAGAAAGAAATTAATGAGAAAAAGAAAGATGAAAAGAAAGAAAAAAGAAAAAGGCAGGAAGGAAAAAGACAAAAGAAAACAGTTAGTTAACCTTAATGCCAAGCTCTAGAAGAAAGAAAGAAAGAAAGAAAAAAAGAAAGAAAGCGTAAACCTTAACAGGAATCTGAAAAGAAGGAAATGAATAAGAGAAAGAATGATGAAAAGTAAAAAAAAAAAAAAAGGAAAGGAGAAAAAAAGAAGAAAGAAAGAATATACAGTTAAATTACATGACTGGCTCCAAAAGCAAGAAAGGAAGGGATGATGAAAAGAAAGATTAAAAGGAAAAAGGAAAGGAGATAAAATACAGAAAAAGAAAGAAAGAAAGAAAGAAAGCAAAAAGAGAGGAAGAAAGAAAGAAAGAAAGAAAGAAAGAAAGAAAGAAAGAAAACAGTTAACTCTAATGGCAAGCTCCAGAAGAAGGAACAAATAAAAGAAATATGAAAAGAAAGAAAAAGGAAGGGATAAAAAAATAAAGAAAGAATAAAGAAAAGAAATTAAAAAGAGAGAGAGAGAGTTACAGGGAAAAGGATACAACATACAACATACAACATAAAAGAAAGAAAGAAAGAAAGAAAGAAAGAAAGAAATTAATGAGAAAAAGAAAGATGAAAAGAAAACGGCAGGAAGGAAAAAGACAAAAGAAAACAGTTAGTTAACCTTAATGCCAAGCTCTAGAAGAAAGAAAGAAAGAAAGAAAGAAAGAAAGAAAGCGTAAACCTTAACAGGAATCTGAAAAGAAGGAAATGAATAAGAGAAAGAATGATGAAAAGTAAATAAAAAAAAAAGGAAAGGAGAAAAAAGGAAGAAAGAAAGAATATACAGTTAAATTACATGACTGGCTCCAAAAGCAAGAAAGGAAGGAATGATGAAAAGAAAGATTAAAAGGAAAAAGGAAAGGAGATAAAATACAGAAAAAGAAAGAAAGAAAGAAAGAAAGAAAGAAAGTATACACCAGATCAGAGATGAAACTAAAACAATCCAACTAGGATTTTGAGAACCAGACCAAAATAAAGCGCTCTACAGAGAGACACACTGTCCATCAATGACAGAGCGATGTCACGCCGTGTGGAGTCATCACTGCTCCACTGTAGAGTGTGTGTGTGTGTGTGTGTGTGTGTGTGTGTGTGTAAAGGTAGCGAGCTGCAGGTCGCTCAGCACCGCAGTCAGTGAAGCTGAGATAACCACTGACCATCATTACACTCACACACCACCGAGGACGTCAGGTTGCAGGCTTTCGCGTAGCGACACGGCGACGTTAAACAGCGGGAAGAGAAACGATGGCGCTGCCGGGGGTATCACAGAAACGTACAAGAGCAACAAGCCTCTATTACTGCTCAGGAATAAGGAGCGGCCTGCGGGGTGCACACTCATCTATCATCTGCTGCTGCTGCCGCCTCTACAGAAAATAAACCCTGATGGGATTTCATATGTATATATATATGTGTGTGTGTGTGTGTGTGTACGCTCACTTATAAATACAAGTATTTCACAGCATCCCAATCCCTCACAGCACTTCCTGCTGAGCGCTAAGCGTCCACCTGACCGTGAAGACCCGAGCAGTCGAGCTGGCGCCGCACGCTCAGCACGCGGCTGGGAAAAGAAAGACGGAGCAACTGCGGCGCTGCACGGGTCACCGGGCGCCTCCCGGGGGAGCGGAGCAGGGCTGAGCCGAGCGCAGAGCTACGGGAGCAGCTCTGATACATCCGTCGCACTGCTTTCACAGACTACACACACACACACACACACACACACACACACACACACACACACACACACACACACACTGGTCATAACACTGAGAACGTCAGAGCAGGCCGGTTAGCTAGGACGAGGCGGGTGACGTCACGCTAACCGATCACGGCGATGGACAAGCGGCGCGATTCTGAGAGAAGACTGCAATTAAACAAAACACAGCAATCAGACGCAGTGAGGGAGAGGCTCGCGTGTCAGCAGCTACAGGCAGAGACGGAGACGCAGGCAGACAGACGGGTAAACAGGAAGAACGATGGACGGAGACACAAAAGGCAGAATGACAGACAGGAAAAGAGACACAAGAGAACCAAACAGACCAAGAAGCGGATAGAGACTGACAGACAGAAAGATAGACAGGTAGATGTGACAGACAAACCCGGGGACAGACAGACATGCAGAAAGAGAGACAGTACAAAGAGACGCGTGCAAAGACAGACAAGCAAATAAAAAGAGAGACAGAGCAAGACGGACAGACAGAGAGACAGGGGTCTGCACCTTTCCTGAAGCTGATTCACTCCTCTCTCTCTCACACACACATGCACACACACACGCGCACACACACACACACACACACACACACACACACACACACGCACTAGCCAAAGTGTCAGCTGTAACAGTACATGTAAAAGTGTGTGTGTGTGTGTGTGTGTGTGTGTGTGTGTGTGTGTGTGTGTGTGTGTGTGTTTCAATGTGTTTGACATTTTCCTGTGTGAGAAGAACAAGACTCTGAGATATTTTTTCCCTCCATCTTGCTGTTTCTTTTTCATTAGCAGTGCCAACAGGTCTGTGGAGAAATGTGACATGACATTTATAGTCCAACTCTACTCTGTGTGTGTGTGTGTGTGTGTGTGTGTGTGTGTGTGTGTGTGTGTGTGTGTTGCTGCATATACAGTTTATAAACAGCATCCGCTGTGTCCAGCAGTTTCTAATTGACTCGTTAAGTGAGGCAGTACAACAGTGACATTTCTTTCACACTGCTGAAGTGTACCAACCTGCTCTGGCTGGCGAAAAGATCTAACTAATATTAGCAGACAAACCTGACTTGGCTGATAATGATATCATAATGCACTCTCTGATATTAACCGACACCTTGGAGGCCACGCCCCTTGCTTGTTTTTTAATGATGACAGGTTGTTGGCTCTGCTGCATGGCTCAGGCCTCAGTCTGATCAGAAGAGTAGAAGCTCTACTGCGTAAACGTGCTGTCCTGTGCTTACTCAGGGGGCGGGGCCGAACGCTGATCCGCTGCCAGGGTGGCATGTCTGGTCTTTATTATAAAACGCTTACCTTTTTTATTTTAGTTACATTTTGTTGTTTTTATGTTGCTTTACATTCATACATTACGTAAGTTTGATGTTTAATTCACATTACCTTACATTATTACATTACTTTACAGAACATTACGTAACTTTACATTCTGTAACTTTACACTGTCTCACTTTGTCACATTACTTTACCTTTAACATTATTTTAAAGTACTGTACATAACTTTGCATTACTTTACATTACCCAACTCTACTGTACATTAATCTACTTAACCTTACCAATATCTACATTACTTAATTTTGCATTATTTTACATTACTTCGTATTACTTTACACTACTACACTTTACATTTGATTACCTTACACTACTTTACATTACTTTAAATTATGTTATTTACCTCACATTACTTTATGTTACATTACTATACGTTACTTTACATTATATAATTTTACCTCATGTTATTTTAAACTATGGATTTTTTTTTTTGCATTACTCATCTTACTATACTGTAACTATAATACTTTATTTTATTTATGTTACATTATTTACCTTACATTCATTTGTATTACATTATATATAAATAAAATATACTATATTGATTGGTATACTTTACTGTACCTTACAATAATTTACATTGTTACTTTACTTTGCTTTACATTTCACTTTTTTTTTACTGTGCATTACTTTACTTTGTATACTTTATATTACCTTTCCTCACATTGATTGTCATTATATTATACTACATTACTTTACATTACATTATATGATTCTACATTATAATTTCCATAATGGTTATTTACATGACGTTATCTTACATTGTTTTCATGTTACTTTTCTTTGCAATAATTTACATACTGTAGCATTACTTAACTTTTTACAACATTATGTATCTTCATACTACAGTTAATATTGTTTTACTATTCAGGCAGTTTTCCAACAGTTGAGATATTCAGTAATGGTTTATTTTAGGTTACTTTATATTACTTTACTACTATTTAAGTTACTTAATGCTGTTTTTTTTTACTTTCATTTCCCTTGTTATTTTAATCCAATTTGTTACTTCATTAGATCCTGTTACTTTATTCACTTTTATTTCACTTCACTATGTTATTTTACTTTGTTACTTTACTTCATCTTATAGTACTTTATTTTGTTATTTTAGTTCACTTTATTTCTTTAATTTACTTTGATACGTTATTTAAATTTATATTAGTTTACTAAGACACTTCACTTTATATTACTTTACGTCACTTTACATTACTTTACTTCACTTTATGTTACTTTACATTGTTACGTTACTTCACTTTGTTGCCGTTTTCTTTTCTTTAGTACTTTACTATATTCATCAAGGTGCCTTGCCAAGAATATAAGAGTCCAAACTCCCCTGTAGCTAACTGGCTGAAATAG
The DNA here is from genome assembly GCA_011419295.1 of Clarias macrocephalus. NCBI lineage: Eukaryota > Metazoa > Chordata > Actinopteri > Siluriformes > Clariidae > Clarias > Clarias macrocephalus. The sequence continues at coordinate 16,858 of JAAGKR010012101.1, forward strand.
AATCATGTGGAGTGGTCTGTGTCACTTTGTTTGTTTCCCATTTACGAATCCAGGGGTGCAAGAACAGCTGATTTGTTTTTCATCCCACACACAGAATGGACAGCTCGCGGATCATGAGGAGATGTTATCTGAATTGAACAAAAAGCAATTGGGATTGGAATTGCTGACTCCTCCTTTACATGAGGAAACGAGGCTAATTACATGTAGATATAGCATGAAACATTTGAGAGGTTTTGTCGTATCATTGTTGGCCACTGGTACGAATGCCCCACCTATTTTACTGTCGGTTGCCATGGTTACAATGTCAGTTACAGGCTAGAGAAACGCAATACCGCTAACTACGTGGCTAACTACATTAAATCACACTTAAATCCTCTTCATGCTAACTAATGAAAAAAATATTCTAAGAGCAAATCAGCCCCCTTTTAATTTTTATTCAAAGATTAAAAATAGAATACAATTTTTTTTTTTAGCATTTTAAAGAGAATTT
>JAAGKR010012102.1:0-17345 GCA_011419295.1 Clarias macrocephalus
ACCTTTTCTTCTCCGGACAAGCCTTTTTCCAGATGCCCCAAACAATCGGAAAGAGGCTTCATCCGAGAATATGACTTTGCCCCAGTCCTCAGCAGTCCATTCGCCATACTTTCTGCAGAAGATCAATCTGTCCCTGATGTTGTTTTTGGAGAGAAGTGGCTTCTTTGCTGCCCTTCTTGACACCAGGCCATCTTCCAAAAGTGTTCACCTCACTGTGTGTGCAGATGCTCTCACACCTGCCTGCTGCCATTCCTGAGCAGCTCTGCACTGGTGGCCCTCCGATCCCGCAGCTAAATCCTCTTTAGGAGACGATCCTGGCGCTTGCTGGACTTTCTTGGATGCTCTGAAGCCTTCTTAACAAGAATTGAACCTCTTTCCTTGAAGTTCTTGATGATCCTATAAATTGTTGATTTAGATGCAATATCGTCGCCTGTGAAGCCATTTTTATGTAACGCAATGATGGCTGCACGCGTTTCTTTGCAGGTCACCAGGTTAACAATGAAAGAACAATGATTTTAAGCATCACCCTCCTTTTAACATGTCAAGTCTGTCATTCTAACTCAATCAGCCTGACATAATGATCTCCAGCCTTGTGCTCGTCTACATTCTCACCTGAGTTAACAAGACGATTATCAAATTCAAATTTTATTTGTCACATACACAGTCATACACAGTACGATATACAGTGAAATGCTTAGACAACTGCCCTGACCTTAAAAAAGACTATTAATAGGAATAATATAAAAAGTTACTTATCTAAGAAAGAATATCTATAGGAAATAAATATTAAAAGTAAATTTGAGAAATATATATAAGTGAATTTAACTAAGAAGAACAAATTTAACTAAGAAAGAATAAAATAAAATATAAAATATCTGTATAATACAAAATACAAAATATACACTATAGGTAGATATAAGAAATATATAAGAAAAAAAAAACTAGCTGTACAAATAGAAAATATAGAATTGTGGGAGTGGAGTAAACATAAAAGAACGGAATGTCCAGGTGTGTGCAAATATGCAGTAAAGTGACGTATTTAAAGTGTCTTGCGTGCATTATGTCCATGAGTGTGCAGGTGTGCGGTGACCACTAGTGTGGCGAATGTCCAGAGTGAGTGCAGAAACTTGTGTAGATGTGCAAAATGGATCAGTACTATGTGGTGTACTGATTGAGACCGTATCGCCTGCGGGAAGAAGCTCCTCCTCAGTCTCTCTGTGTTGGTCTTAAGGGAGCGGAATCGCTTTCCTGACCTCAACAGAGAGAACAGTCCATTGCTGGGGTGACTGAGGTCCTTCATGATCTTTCTGGCCTTGGTCCAGCACTGCTTGCTGTAGATTGAGTGCAGGTCAGGGAGCTCGGTGTGGATGATGCGCTCAGCTGATCGCACCACCCTCTGAAGAGTTCGCCTGTCCTGCATGGTGCTGTTCCCGAACCAGGTCGTTATGTTTCCCATCAGGATGCTCTCTGTGGTGCAAGAGTAGAGGTTTCTAAGCACCTTAGAGGGCAGTCTAAAGTCTCTCAGGCGTCTGAGGTGGTAGAGACGCTGCCGGGCCTTTTTCACCACGGTGTTGATGTGACAGGACCACACCAGGTCCTGCGTGATGTGTACACCGAGGTAACGGAAGCTGTCCACTCTCTCCACTGGGCTCTTGTTGATGATGGGGGTCTGGTAGTTCCTCTTCTGCTTTGTGCTGAAGTCCATTATCAACTCCTTTGTCTTGCTGATGTTTAGAAGGAGGTTGTTCCTCTGGCACCAGTTTTCCAGATTTGCAATCTCCTTCAGGTAAGCCGTCTCATCGTTGTCAGTAATCAGGCCCACCACAACGGTGTCGTCAGCAAACTTGATGATGGTGGTGGAGTTGATAGAGGCTACGCAGTCGTGCGTGTACAGTGAGTACAGTAGAAGGCTCACAACACAACCCAGGGGCGCTTCAGTGCTGAGAGTGATGGAGGCTGAGACATGTCCGTCCATTCTTACTGCCTGTGGTCTCCAAGTTAGGAAATTAGAGATCCACTGACACAGAGATGAGTCCCAGGGGCTCCAGCTTGGTGGTGAGTGTAGAGGGAATTATGGTGTTAAATGCTGAGCTGTAGTCGATGAAGAGCATTTTAATATAATTCCCCCTTCTAGTGTCCAGATGAGTGAGAGCAGTATGGAGTAGATGAGAGATAGCATCATCTGTAGAGCGGTTTGGACAGTATGCAAACTGTAGTGGATCTAGTGTGTCTGGTAGTGAAGAAATGATGAAGTCTCTGACCAACCGTTCAAAGCACTTCATCACCACTGATGTGAGGGCTACAGGTCTATAGTCATTGAGGGAAGCAGGATGGGGTTTGTTCGGAACAGGATCAATGATGGACTCTTTGACGCATGTAGGGATCACCGATTGAGATAAAGAGAGGGTGAATATGTCTTCGAACACAGGTGCTAGCTGGTCTGCGCAGGCTCCGAGGACTCTACCTGAGATGCCATCTGGTCCTGTTGCGTTCCTGGTGTTCATTCTCCTGAAGGCTATCCTCACGTCGTGCTCGGAGATGATAAACGCGTTTCCGGTGCTGGCAATGATTTCCTGTCTGCAGCCGTTAGCACCGCTAGCATTAGCATTGCTAGCGTCTTTAGCTGCAGCCTCGAAACGAGCATAAAAGGTGTTCAGCTCATCTGCCAGAGTCATGTCCGCGTTCGTCATATCGGATGTTGGTGGTTTATAGTCCGTTATTGTTCTTAGTCCCTGCCACAGGCTCCTAGAGTCACTCTGTTGGAGCTGTGACTCTAGTTTCCTCCCGTAGCGCTGCTTCGCCTCTTTCACCGCCTTCCGGACGTTATATGACGCAGCCTTGTACAGGTCCATGTCCCCGACGCAAGTCCCATGTTGTAGGCGCCCACGGCTTCTGATTGGGAAACGTTCTGATGGTCGTTTTCTGTACGGTATCATCTGCTAGTTTCCCGATGAATCCCACAACCGCTTCCGTAAACTCGCTGACGTCATCGGAGCTGTTTCGGAACATGTCCCAGTCTGCGTCATCCTGTAGCGCGGCCACCGTTTGGTCCGTCCAGCGCGTGACCTCCTTCTGAACCGGAACTTCCTGTTTAAGCCTTTGTTTATATTTTGGCATGAGGAAGATGGCAGCATGGTCCGATTTACCAAACGGTGGATGAGATTGTGCCTTGTAGCTGTTCTTAACTGTTGTGTAACAGTGGTCCAGTGTCCTTTCGCCCCTAGTCGGGCAGGTGATATGTTGATAGAAGTTCGGCGCTGTGCGTTTGAGGTTGGCACTGTTAAAGTCCTCCGTCACAATAAGCGCAGCATCCCGGTGTTGAGTCTGGTGTTCTGTGATGTCTCTCGAATGTCTCTCTGGAACTTTAACCTGGCCCTGAGGTCATCGAGCTTGTTTTCCAGGGTCTGGACATTGGCGAGCAGGATGCTAGGCAGAGGTGTGCGGTGTTCCTGACACCGGCTCGTTTCCCTCGGGTGCATTTCATGACAGCAATGAAATGCAGTGGAATGTTTTTTTCGGGATTAAGTTAATTTTCACGGCAAAGAAGGACTATGCAATTCATCTGATCACTCTTCATAACATTCTGGAGTATATGCAAATTGCTATTATAAAAACTTAAGCAGAAACTTTTCCAATTTCCAATATTTATGTAATTCTCAAAACTTTTGGCCATGACTGTACATGAAGGCAGCTTGTTTTCATTTATGTAATGTTGCATGATCAATCTGCGCATGATCTGTGGTGCTGTAAGAGCAAAGTTTGATTTATTCTTTATGCCAAACCCAAATCATCACTGTTTCAAAGCCGCATCTTCACTGTTACTAAGAAAACCGTAAAAGTAGCAGTCACCTGTGGAGACAACATACAAAATGTTAATTAATGGACCCGTTACATACTGTACGCGATTCCATGTTCCGTGTTCCATGACACTCAATGTTACTAAAACATCTCCATCTCCTACCCAGTTACTGTAGGAAACCTCAAGATCGGTCCTACATTTTGGTGGAGGTACAGCAGGAGTGATTTCCTATTTTAAGAAAGTTGATAAAATGCTCTTACTCCTACTCTTAAAAGTAGAACCAAAATTGTGTTAGCGATTTCCTATCCTTAGATGCTTAGTAAATACGGCCCAGAGCTATGTTTAATAGTAAAAGTAAGAGCATTTCCGTACTACTTTTTTGTGGCCTCTTTGAAATTACAAAAATTGTTTGGAGGTTAAAATTTATTTCCTTCTAGATAATACATTATATGTTCAGTGACCATTTTTTCCCCCAGAAAGCTTTAAAAATTATCTTTTAAACAGGAGGTGTGCCATGATCATAGAGGAAACAATTATTGAATTAAACTACACACTGTATTTAATCAAGATAATAATTATACAGTATAATGATAAAAAATGTTCTTGATGTTCATTTACTCCATTTACAGATAGACTGAAGTTTTTTCCTCCTCTTTGTTGAACAATATTCATGCTTAATAACACAATATTCAGTGTGGTATACAGTCCAAACAAACAAATTTTAGCAGTGTGTGTCACTTTACTTTTACCAGTAGTTTAAAAGTCAGGATTGATTTGTGCACTTTGGGATTCTTACTCATATAAAAGCAGCCATATACAAATAATTTTCTTTTCAAACACATTTTGTGTCATATTTACAGGAGGTCTGCATTTGACTTGATTCTATTTTGCAAATGAAATCTTCAAGATTTGTCCTGAACATGTTCATGTATGTGTATCATGATTTTTTTAAACCATTTGCAGCTATTCTTAATATTTCCTCCATGTCTGAATATGTCCTCCCCTGAGATAAACTCCAAATTAAGTCCTACAAAAAAGCCTCCTACAAAGCTTGGTTAGGTTTTGGACCCATGATTATTGTTTTTCCATTGCACATGCTCAGACCAGACAGCTCTCCTAGACCAGACTTTTATTTCTTGCTCTCATAACTGCACTACATGGTCAAAATTATTCATTCAAACATGTTATTTATTGAATTCAGGTGTTTCCTAAGGTAAGAGTTACCTTCCTTAAAGATCAGCAATCCCTGGAAGATGTAGTAGTAATCATAAGTCTACTTCTTACTTAGCATCAGATTACTTAACAAATAACCCATTACACACCATTTTATGTGCAAACGAATTTATTTAATCAAAGTTTAATCTTTTCTCCGCCAGCTTCTTACTGAATCTGTAAAGCAAATAAAAACCAAAAATAGTCATTACGACAAATTTACTATGATCATATAAAAAAAATAACTTGTATACCACACCAATGACACTTACTAGACACTTACTGATTTGGCATTGAGAAAGTCTAATCTTTAATAGCATTTGGACCAGTTGGATCGTCAACACATTCAATTAGACACTAAAACCATGCAGAAAAAAAGACACAAAAAGTTCTATATAAATATTATGTAAATAGACATAGTACTTTATTAGTCCCAAAAGTAAATTGTATGTTGAAATAGAGAGAGGGAGAAGCCAGGTCCTTACTGTATGATGATTACGCATGAGAAAAGCCTCGTCTCCATAAACCACTACAGGGTTTAAAGGCATTGGATCGTCCACACACTGAACTGGAAGCTACAAAACATAGTAGAGAAAGTCCTACTTTAAATTCCCTGTGGGAAACCAGTTTTTCTGTGCTTTGATATTACTGTATTTGATTAATTAATAAAAGTTCATTAGCTCAAGCAGTTTAGATATTATGAACCAAAAGAAGTAGTGAATAAGACAGCATGATTACCTCGATTACCTCCTGTTCAGCTAAAGTTTGCTCTTTAGCCTCACTCTGCCCCTGGATCATATATATAAGATTATAAATATTAGTTCAAATATTCATATCTGCTTCATGGTCTTACATTATACACATTTATAAACATAAATGTATAATGTACCTAGAATTTTGCAGTCAGTAACAGCTAAAATTAATGGCTAACATTTAGATAAACAAACAAAGTGGCATGCTAGCATGGTCAAGCTAGCATTGTCATGCTAATCAAGGCAAGAACATATGACATAGAAGCTTCATGCTGAGTCGGGAGTTGTTAATTAATAATCAATATGAAAAATAAGTGAAATGCTTAACCATTGTTAGTCATCATTAAAGTTAAACGTCAATTAAACGTCAAGTTTTGGCTTCGTCACGGAGGCCTCTTTTACCGTCTTGGCCGAATTACCTTAACCGGAACTCTGTCATATGCATGTTTAGTGGTACGAAGTGAAAACAAAAACAAAGCAAAAAGGTGGAAAATAAAGTATGCATGTGTACTGTGTATTAAATCCTTACTGTTGCAAAAAGAAGACATGACGCAGAGGTCAAGCATGATGAGGTAAAAGCTTGAACTAATCAATTAAATGTGCATGCTGAACAGCAAATGTTATGTATTTCACTTATATTTTACAATGAATAATAAGTAACATGAATTTACATGAAGCTTCTATGTTAAATCTGTTCATATCGTTCAAGAAATAGGAAAACTCATTATAAAAAGCAAAACTCAGCAAAATGGCGCCTGTGCAACGCTTGCTAAACAAATAACAAATAGACTGCAAGATTGAATGTTAAGAATGAAACTAGAATTAAACTAGAAATTTAGGTAGTTTTAAATAAATAATGTATGATGCGGATCCTCGGGATTCGGGAACTTACCATGTTTTAAGTTGTTCTGGACAACAATAACAGCAAAAATAGCACAGTACTACACTAGCAAGCCGGCATGCAATGAAACGGAAATACGTTTTAAGTTTTAAGACTGGACTTGAGTCACGAAATATGATGAAGTGTGATGTAATGCATTAACAGTAATTCACAACTACAGAACTTGCATTTTCTTCCTATCTCAGAAAGACCAACAGCTGTGTTTTTTTATTTAGTTTAGTACTCATTCTCTACACGACTTCTCTCAGTACATGATCGTGGGACGCCTGGAGCCTGTCCCAAGGGAGCCAGGGCAGGATACACACTGGACAGGGTACCAATCCATCGCAGGGCATACAAGCCTACACACATTCACACACTATGGGCAATTTGGAATTAGCCTAGCCTGCATGTCTTTGTACTGTGAGTGGAAAACAGAACATCTGGAGCAGACCCAACAAGTACAGGAGGTTATAAAAGCTCCAGACACGCAGACCGGAAGGTGGCACTCAAACCCTTTACCTTGGAAATACGAGGTCACAATGTCACCTCCTTAAATTCTAAAAAAATTAAAAATAATTGAATTCTGACTTTTTTCTCAATATTTTATCTGAAATTACAGTCAGAACTCTGAGATTAAAAGTAAATTTTTTTTTTACAGTCTATATGAAGTGAAATAAGCCTTAAGTATTATATTATATAAGTTATTATATTATACAAGTTTAATCAAAACTCTCTTGGCTGTATGAATGAACTGTATTACAAATTTGAACATATCTGTTTTCTTCTTTTTTAATATTTCATAAATATATCAGGAATTTTCACCTACCAGCTCACACAAATCATCCCGTCGTCCAGTTTCTCACCACTGCAGATTTGCGATTTCATTTGAGAGTTCATACCTGAGCACTGCTGAAACTTGTTAAAATTCTTAACTTTTTAAGAAAGTTATGTTTTGTAAGGTAATTCCGAGAAGTAGTTAAAAAAAGCATAATCCTGCCAATTAGTCCTGATTGAGGTCTGGTAAATCTATTGTTCTGCTCAGCTTAGCCGAAAAATGAATATGAAATAACCCACTTTCATTTTACTCGTTTGAACGTGGTTCCTCCGAAATGCACCCTCCTTTTCTGAAACCACTAAACACAATAACACAGTCTGTGGGCATTTTTCCTCTAAAGCATGTTTACTGTGCTGATGTTCTACACATCTATAACTTTCAAATTCTGAACTATTATATTTAAATTCCTTTATTTATTAATTTTTTTACTGTAAGAAAAAAGTGTATATATATATATATATATATATATTTTTTTTTTTTTTAATAAACAAACCACATTAATGTTCTCAGTGGTAAAATCAAACATTCACACTTTCCCCACTATTCATTATAACTATTTATCATTATAAACTTATAAACCATTAAAAGTCCATTAAATACCATCAGGAGATTTCTTGTATATTCGTCAGTACATTCCATTTTGGCAATATAAAGGTGTAGGTGATGAACAATTTCTGTTCAATCAATTTCAATGTTTCTACTTATACAATTTCCTTTTGCTGTAATGTAACAAATGCAAGAAACCTAAGCAGGGTAAATATGCTGTGTATGCACTTTATGTGCCATTTATCAAAGCCACACAGCTAACTTTATAGATATTTGTGGTTTCTAACTGATCTTATTTAACGTGTGGAAGTGATGCCAGCTGTAGTTTTCTGATCTGTGAAAAACTGGGGGGATTCAATCTGGCAAGTAAAGAAGTATCAAAAATATTCTTACATTGTGTGAATTCAAGCAGCATAGGACATTTAGATTACCTTTACTGGTGTTAAAGTTGGGGTCAATTCATTATAAAGTTACTTATGTGTCCTCTTCAAAATCACCAAGTTATCATAAACATATTACAAAATAATGAAATTCTAAAGTTTTATTATCACTGACCAAATATTTACATATCTTATATCTTAGGACGTATTTTATCCTGTCGCACATGTTGCCCTGCTAACCTTATTGAGTGCAATAAGGGTTTAGACTTTGATGTTCTTAGTGTTTTCAACAATATTTTTAAGTAAAAAAATTAGATTTTTTTAAATCTTCTTTTTCGTAATAATAGTAATCATTGTGAATGTGTTGCTACAAAAATTGATGTCCACCCTGTCATTTTGGGGTAAACTGCCCCTTTAAGAAACTCACTCACTCATTGTCTATACCGCTTAATCCTGTACACAGGGTTGCAGGGAGCCAGGAGCCTATCTCAGGAGACTTAGGTGGTGGGATTGGTGATTAGTCCGCATATTAGAGAAATAGATTCGTTATAAGTTTAAAGATCGTCAAAGACTTTGCTGTACGGACACCTAGAGGAAGTTTGTTCCACCACCTAGGTGCCAGAACAGAAAATGCCGCCCTCGATCCCTGAGAGATGGTGGGACAAGGCGAGCAGTGCTGGAGGATGCCAGGGATTTGTGAACAGAGGCAGACCTGCCAGCAGTGAGTTGCAGTAGTCCAGTCTTGAAATAACAAGAGACTAAACAAGTACCTGAGTTACCTGTGAAGAAATAAATAGGTGGGTTCTTCTGATATTGTAAAGAAGAAATCTACAAGAACAAATAAGATTATGACAGATGATTGTCCATGGTTACCCCAAGATTGCGGGCGGTGGCTGAAGGAGTGATCTGATTGTTGTCCAGGGATATCACACGGTCTTGACCTGGGGATGAGTCACCAGGAATGAACAGCAGTTCGGTTTTACTCAGATTGAGCTTCAGGTGATGAGCTGCCATGCGGTTCCACAGATTCCAAGGCTTGTAAGAATAGATAATAGAATAGAGTCTCAAATGCAGCTGGCAGGTCCAGGAGAATGAGGACAGATGACAGTTTAGCAGATCTAGCAGCATGGAGCTGAAGGGCAGTCTCAATGGAATGTGCCAGATTCCAGATTAAGGTTGTTCTGTGAGAGATAAAGAGACAGTTGGTTATAAACCCTCCTTTCAGGAAATTTGGAAATAAAAGAGAGAAGCGATATCGGGCGATAGTTGTTTACTTCTGTTGAGTCCAGGCAGGTTTTCTTGAGGATGGGAATAACCCTGGGGTCCGTTCTTCGTACATTGCTAACTCAGTTAGCTGGATTTGATTGTTGTGGATTTGTCCTGATCTTGGATTGTTTCGTTCTTCGAAGCCAATCTCGCACTTGCTGTCATAGCAACATGGCCGTAAGCTTAAACCTGCTCGGAAGCAGGTTTATTTCATGTAAACAGTATTTAGGCTGCGGTCCTGGCAGGTTATGATTGGTTGAAATTGCGAGATCACATTTGATTGGTTAAAGAGCATGACTGAGGCGGACTGACTCACGTGGGAAAAAGAAAAGTGTCTTGCACGGATGGATGTATTTAAACATAAATACAGTACATGTATACATGTGTTTCTGTGGTCATCATTCCTGTGTTAATCTCAGTGTGTGTCTAATAATATGTAACATTCTATCCCCCGATTGCGTCTATATAAGTGGAGGTAATTTTCTCAAATCTGTCTCAGTCATGTCTTGTCCGTTTATGAGAGAGCAACCGGTTACCGAAGGTGCGTGGATTATACGCAGAGTTTTTCAAATTCCTCGTGTATTGCGTGATAGACAGGATCCTTTGGCGCAGCATGACAATATACTTATTGAGACATACCGCTTTTCTCGTGAGGTTATCCTTTATATAATTTCTTTGTTAAACCCCCATGTGAAATGGCCAACTTGCCGGAGTCGAGCGTTAACAACCGCACAAACTGTGTGTATTGCCCTGAGGTTCTTTGTGAGTGGCACTTTCCTTTATACTGTTGGAGACGCGGAGAACGTGGTGAAAAGTGCTGTCTGTTGTGCCATTCGCAAAGTTTACTTGGCACTTAAACTGTTTTTGAGGGTATTTGTGGTATTTCCAAGTCACTTAAGACCCCAGGCTGTAAAACAGAAGTTTTTTGCCATTGCAGTTACGGTATAGATATTGTTGAAGAAAATGATGCAATTATAATCATTCCAATAAACATGAAGTGTGTCCCCAGGCTTCCCTAATGTGATTGGTGCCATAGACTGCACCCATATTCCTATCAAGGCCCCACCAGGTCCCAATGAAGGGGATTTTGTGAATCGAAAGGGTGTTCAGTGTTAATGAGCAGGTAAGTTAATATAAGAACTATTTTAACGTAATGAAAATGTATGCATTTGACTGACTAAGTATGCATTTTCCTATTTCTAAGATGTGTGTGTGATTCTTTTTGCCAAATTACAAACGTGAAAGCAAAATGGCCTGGTTCAGTGCATGACTCCAGAATTTTCAGAGTGTCATATTTGTGCCGAAGATTTGAACGTGGTAAGGAAAATAGAAAATGTGAAACTCAATGTTTTACTTACAATTACAGTAAACTGGGCCTAACATAATTGACTTTTCCCATAAAACAGGTGATTACGATGGGGTTCTAATTGGAGACAGGGGTTATGCCTGCAGGCAGTATTTCATGACTCCACTCCCAGACCCAAATCCAGGTCCACAAGCCCGATACAATGCAGCTCTAACTAGGACAAGGGCATGCGTTGAAATGACCTTTGGGCAACTGAAGGGAAGATTTCAGTGTCTGAATGGTCTGAGGGTTGCACCTGACAGGGCTTGTGACATTACTGTTGCATGTTCTGTCTTACACAACATCGCCACCATCAGAAAGGAGAGGACCCCTGTGGTAGAGGTGCATCCTGATGATGACCTCCAACCAGTGCACTTGGATCAACCTAGTAGCAAAGCTGCATGGGACAGAATTGTGTTATACCATTTCACATAATTCTTAACATAAAAGAACACTACACAAATATGGTTATTCTACTGTGTTTTATTTGAAATTAAGCACATTTCATGTTTTGCCTGCAATGAGAGAGAGTGAGTGTTATACAAGGTCAACAATAGTATGGTACTATGTGTGAAAGTCACATCACTTACTGTAAAGTTCCTTTTGAAGCAACTGAATCTCAAGTGATAATTTCTGTTTTTTTTTTAATTATCCACTTCAATTTATGCTTCCACTCTCTTGGCTATCAGTACCAAGTATTCATTTTTAAGTTTAAGGTTTCTTCAGTACAAAGATTGGATGTCCCTCTGTGACAGTTGTGGAGGAGAAAAAGAAAACATAAAAAATAAAATAAAATAAAAACACAGAAAAACAAACGGGGGACACCAATACGTGCCTCTCACAACAAAATTTAATGACAAGTATAACACTGGCCACCTCAGTTTCACTTCTCGGCATGGAGTCTTCTGGAGCACTTTCTATAGGCCTCTCTGGAGCTGGGGACTCTGGCAACTTTCCGCAAAAATAATAAAGTACCGTCATATTACATACACATAAAGACACATACGCCTGTATAATACATTCTTACAGATAATTCCTCTGGACACTCGTCAGACAGGGTTTCCTCACTGTCCTGTGCGATGGAAACAAAAAAGTAATTACAAAAAGGTGCACTCTTACCTCATTTTCTACAGTTTAAAAGAAAAAATAAAAACCAAACCAAAATACTTGACTTGCTACACATGCTTCAGCCATCACTTGTGGGACAGGTAAAAGTGTGGGCGTGTTGTTTCAAACTGCACATAAGTGGCAAAACAGCATTACATGAACTACACTGTAATTCATCCATAACTCATGTACAAATGCAGTATTCATTTATTCTTGCTCATGATTTAAGACAGTTCAACTGACTAACACATTTGTTGTTTATACTTTAAGGTGGTTAGAAATCATTGGAGCACTTTTCCAATACAAATTAAATCAATTACCAGAAATAAAGGTGGTGCTGCTGCTGGTCCCTGGCTGTGGGTCTAAGGAGGTGCTACCTCCAGGGATGCCCTCCACAATTGGTCGGTTACTATTTAAACCAAGGGCTAGCTCTTCTGCTGGGGTATAGGGAGAAGGTGCCGGTCCACCACCTGTTTTGTTCTGTTCCGCCTTTTTCTTGGTTGCTGTTTTAAACCATGAAACACATTGATTTGCCAGTATCTTAAAAGAAAATGAAGATAACTACGCTAAAAAATACCATTTTGTAAGATGTTCTTGTACTTCACTTTTACTTGTTCCCATGTTCGAATGGGTCCACTGCTGGCGCTGACATTAAAGATGACAGAGCAATTTATACAAATAAGATTTAAGATAAAATACACATTATATATGTGCACACAAAAAAACACATTATATACTGTATATAAAAAAAAAATATATATATATATATATATATATATATATATATATATATATATATATATATATATATATATATATATATATTATAATTTACAGACACAAATAAAATAACATATCAAGGAACATGGGCAGCACTCACCCATTTAATTTGTTTGCTACTTTTTGCCAGCCCTCCCTCCTGGCTTTTGCAGCATTTGCTGTGTTTCCCGGTGTCTTTATTAATGTTTGAAAGTCGCCATAACCTTCTAATAAATGCTCCTGAGAAAAGAATTGAGCTGCTCTTTTGCCATCTCGTCACCCAATCGCAGAGGTTGTGATCAGTGTTTCTACTGTCGATGCATATCGCCTTTTAAACAAACCCACGAACGCGCACTAATCCTAGACAACTCAATCCAGCTATACTAATCAACAACAGGTGTGCTCGAAGAACCGAATTAGCCGCATCGTAATTAGCACGATGATCTCATCTTAGATCTGTCAATTCATCTCGGATGTTTCAAGCGACGTACAAAGAACGGACCCCTGGCCTTCTTAAAAGTAGCAGGAACATGACCAGATGATATGGAATAGTTGATGATTGCTGTGGTGAAGGAAAGGAGGTCTTGTGAGAATGCCTGGAGATTTGGGGAAGGGATTGGGTCTAATGAACAGGTGGTAGGGTTGGATGACGAGATGATCTGCTGAATCTCATCAGACGACAGGTTGGGGAATTCTGCTAAGGTTGGGAGCGAAGGACTGGCGGATTGCTGCAGTTTTTCTGTCGTAAAATGTGGCAAAGTCAACAGCAGTCAGAGAGGAAGATGCAAGAGGAGTAAGTGAGTTGAGTAGTGAGGAGAAGATGTTGTGGAGTTTTCCAGGATCATGTGGCTCTACACATGGCTTTCCAGCTTTTCTCTGTAGAAGGCAGTTTTGACAGAAGTCATGTCACCACCTTCACCCCGATTATTTTGTGAGTTTATTTCTCCTAAAAGAAACTAACATACACACTATTAACATGTTGATTTGTAAGTGTTTGAAGTGTGTGTGTGTGCGACACCTTGCTGACAGTGTTTATATTGTTCACGCAGATTCTTAACCTGGATTTCCGGAACAGAGGTCGCTGCAGACTTCTGCAAAAGAGGACGATTTGCTCGCGTAATGCAGGCACAGGGAGGTCGCACGCTGAACGGAACAATTGGTGGCATTTGGAAAATGCATTCGTCATCTCAGAGCAGGAAAGCAGCAGGACCAGGCTGAGGCCTCAAAGCCTCAGAACAGTTAGTATCTGTGTTCACGGTAAAAGTTAACCTGTCCCCGTCCCAATCAGTAAACCCCTCATGCTTCAAAGAGTCCATTATCATTCTTGTCCCAAAGAAATCTTAACCTGCTTCCCTCAACACTTATCGCTATATGCCTGCCCTCAGGGGTGAAGAAGTGCTTTGGAAACCAGGACAGAGATTTTATCGTCTCTTCACTACCTGACACACTGGACCCATTACGGTATGTATACCATCCAAACTGATCGACCGATGACACTGTCTAACACCTTCTTCACAGTAGTAAATCGCTTGGACACTAGGAAAGGGATTTATTTTGAAATGCTGTTTGTGGACTACAATTCAGTGTTTAACGCTATAATTTCCTCCACTCTTCCCACCTCTGTGCCAGTGGATCTTTAATTTCCTCACTGGCAGGCCACAGGCAGTAAAGATGGGCAGACATGTCTCAGCCTCCCTCATCCTCAGCACTGGAGCCCTCAGGGTTGTGTCCTGAGTCCCCTGCTCTACTCTACATTACTGGTTTGAGGGCCAGGGGGGGGGGGGGGGTGCTCAAGATTAAGCAGGTGGTCATAATGTTATGGCTGATCTGAGTATAAGGAGGAAAAAAATCGTTGTCAATCATGTTTACTGCTTTTTTTTTCAAAGATCAGATTTTTCCTTATCTCTTCTATTGAAGTATGTGTTCATGAGGCTTATCTTGTGGAGTTCATGCCAGCTCAAGTCCACACTGCCATTAAAGCAAACTAAACACTAGGAAGATGTTGTCAATAATATAACTCGAAATGACTTGTTGTATTAAAGAATGAAAGAAATTAATAAATTTTACAGTCACATTCAGGCTTTTGGACCCCACTGAGTCATCACTTCAGTTAAACTCTAAACCAACTGTGTACCACTTGTTTGTCTAGAGAATTACGTGGCTTCTCTCCTGCCTGAGGCTTGGCTTAGTCAACAGACAACTACTTATGTACTCATACAGTAAATGTCTATTACTTAAGAACAAACCATTTTTAGAAATGCCTTAAGAAACATTCATTATGATCATGGAAACCTATTGTAACATGAATCAAGAGAAAATGAACACTACAAAATTCCCTAACAAAGCAAATGTTCAAATAGTGTGTGTTAAGTTATTGTAAAAGTTAAAATAAATCAATAAAAACAAAATAAATATAAAGCCACTATAAAGTCTCTATAAAGCTTTCAGATAAACTTCTGTCATCATTTCACACCTCATTATATTCTATGGAACAAATAATTAAAAGGACATTTTTGTTCATCATATTCCTCATACTGAGCTTAAATATCTATACAAAGTTATATTCCTACACTCGGGTAATGAATTGTCATTTTAATTCTGCCCTGTTTTTGTCTCTGTTATGACCACATCCTTTCTGTGCCCTAGCACTAGCATCCTGTCCTCACCACATAATTAAAAAGAGCATGCAGAACCGCCATGCAGAATGTTTCCTGCACGCAACCAGTCTATAAAGACTAAAATCACGGTGTATCACAAAAATTCCCAGAAACTTCTGCATAATAGTGATTTAAAGGATTCAAGATCAAGAGAAACAAAAGGTTTTGGTGTTGAAATGTCTGTATTTTTAAGGGGTTTCCCTTAAATACACCGGGACGCGCCAGTTTGCGTGTCTGTCCTTGTAATGTCCTTGTTATACTCAGGCAAAACATGTGTGTAACACATGTTTAAAAAAATTATAAAATATACGGCTTATTCCCTCCATCCGTCTGTCATAGGACCTTGGGGTGGAGACTATCCCAAGGAACTCAGGTGACACCCAGCAGGGCACAAGCACACAAACACTATCTGACAGCTAGTAGTATTTTATTATCACTTGAAAAGCAGTCTTGGTTTAACAATCAGGAAATGAAATCTGAAATTCTCGGCTATGTTCACATATTCATCATTTGATCACAAACCCAAACAAATTTATTCAGGGTATAACAAAAACAAGTTGTTGAACCTGGGATTTTCTGATCAGTAGTCTAATGTCTTAACCACTGAGCTACCCTTGTCCTGATTACATGGCTTTGTCTTTAACGTTTTGTGTTATATTTTATATATGAATGATGATGTATTGTATACCTGCTTATTCTAATGTATTGTTCTCGCTTTTGATATTTATGAGATCAAAAATGCTTTGCACTTGTGATCCCAGATAAATTTTTTCCATTCTGCTTTTCAAGGAAGTACTGTATGTACGTTACAATAAAAGCAAAACTAATTAAACTTACTGATTTATTAATGAAATTAACAACCCCGCGCTATTATCTGACCTACATGAAGCAAAGAAAACAACTAAGGAACTTATTGAAATGACTGGAATTGAGAGCAACATCTAACACATTCATAAATTAGAGTAGAAATTAGAGGTATGTTTAATAGTGAAAGTAAAACCATTTCCACACGACTTATTATGGTTTTTGCAAAGTGACAATTGTGTGAGGTTTAAACATTGATTTCCTTCTAGATAATCTATTAATTGTTCAGTTGTCAGTTTTTCAAAAGGTTTTTGAAATTACTGGCAAATTACAGTAACAATTTAAACAAAACAAAAGAGGACAAAAACCTTCAGTCCATCAAATGAACATGAAGAACTACAATATTAGTTCTATTATTACTATTCTATTATTATAATACTGTGCAGTTACAGTCTTATTTAAATATTGCGCTCGCGAGTGTGTCAGTGGATTAAAATCTAGTGGTTTAATTTAATATTTTTTTTCTACGGTACCATCGTTCACCACCTGCTTAAGTTCAGCGCGCCCTCTTGTGACCATGATGGATATTTTTTAATAATTACACCTGCAATAAGTCCTCTGAATTTAGACAGGTGGTGAATAAAATGTTCATTTATTTCATTCACTGATGGACTGAATGTTTTTTTCCCCTCTTTGCTAAATTATATTCATGCTCAATAAAACAATATTCAATGTGCTTTACAGTCCAAACGAATAAAATAGCAGTGTGAGTCACTTTTTTTTAACAGTAGTTTAAGAGTCAAGGTTGGTTTGTGCATTTGGGCACGGGGGACCAGAAGGGCAAAGCATCTTTCCTGTATCTGTGTTTGATTCAACGGATAAGGGAGTCTCCCTGGAGCATGAAAAAAGGATTTATAGGTTTAGTATCATTATTATTGAGGATGACATCATATTTTAATTTAATCAGGAAATCCTTAGTATTATAGACTAGTAATCTGTA
>JAAGKR010012103.1:0-17343 GCA_011419295.1 Clarias macrocephalus
GTGTGTGTGTGTGCGCGCGCGCGTGTGGTGTGTGTGTGTGTGTGTGTGTGTGTGTGTGTGTGTGTGTGTGTGTGTGTGTGTGTGCGCATGTTCTCTCCGTACGCAATGTGGAATATTTTGTAATCCCTTGTTTAGCAATTAAAGTAAGTATAGAGGTGATGAAAGTGCTGTATATAAACATACATGAGTGTGCACTTATAATGACTTTGAGGAATAAAGTATACACTGTAAGTGACTCTGGGTTTTGGGGAAATCTCGCAATAGGTTTATAAGATCTTGCAATAAACGAACTATTTTGTTTGTTCATTGGTTTGAGTTTTTTTCTTGCTTGACCAAGTGTGTTATTGCATGAACAAGTCGTTGTTATTTGATTGTTTACAGGATTTATACAGAGTTATCACCGTAGGGAGAAGTTGACCTGGTTAGATTTTGGAATTGATCCCAACCGGTTAACCATTTAAAACCATTTGACCACATCAAGGTCAAATTTCTGAAAGTTTTTTTTCTTTTTTTCTTGAATAGTTACCTTCTTGTTTGAAGCAGACTTTAGAGATAATTGTGGCAAACAAGTTCTACCAAGGAGGACTAGACCTGTTGGCACAGTCCATATACTGTATTAGACATCACTGATCAATACTAAGGTGGCCTAGTGGTTAGCACTGTCGCAATGCACCTCCAGGGTCCAGGTTCAATTCCCACCTGTCTATGCATGGAGTTTGTGAGTGACTGAGTGAGTGAGTGAGTGAGTGAACTATACTATGCACTCATCTTGCATCAATATGTAACACTACATAGATTTCAAGGCTACTGTGTTACGATAGTGTAGAATGTCACGATGTCATCCAGCTGCAGGTTTTTCAACATCAGGCTTGTGGCTGAGTGCACTGATAACACAGAGGGTGACCCGGGTTATATTTGGCCTGCCGTGTGTGTGTGTGTGTGTGTGTGTGTGTGTGTGTGTGTGTGTGTGTGTGTGTGTGTGTGTGTGTGTGTACGGATACATGTGTACATGCATGCTTGGCCTTCCAAAGCCGAATTTCCATGGCAGAGTAAATACCTGGGTGGATATTTGAAAGGGGCTTTTTCCTTTACGAACATGCTGACCAAATGATTAACTTTAAAACCTCAAACGGGGCTGATGTGCTGCGGGGGGACGTGATGGAAAATGAAGACCGTCCTTGCAAATATCCAGGTTTTTAGCATGTTTTTTTTTTGTTTGTTTGTTTTTTAACGCAAACAAGATAAGCATTTTGCATAAAAATTGGGAAAACGTGGGAAAAGAGCTCTGCATGTTAAAAAAAGCCTTTTTTTTTTTTTACATAAACTGTCGTAAAGCAATTACACAAATCTCCTGCTGGGCTGAAATTTATGCAAAGCAAAAAGAAATGCTCTGATCTATTCATGAAGCAGCGAATGTTTAAATGTGCGTCATTTTGACGATAACAGAAATGGAAATAAGATGAAATGAAGATTTGCTCCGTGCTCATTCTGTGGAAGTGCAGCATGTGAGGCGACATATGCCACGTCCGATCGAAAAAGCTCTGCCAGAATTAATGCTCACTTTTTCTCTAAAAGGCTAAACACAGGGTTCATCTGCTGTGTCCGACAGCTTTGTTTGATGCTGCCGCGTATGCTAATGCGTCCCGAGTTCTTGTTAAACAGAAAGCATTTTAATTTGCCGCACGCGGCTCCATCTGCTCTTACTGAGGAATACGGTATCTGTGTGCAAGTCTACGCCGAGCATCAGAGTTGCAGAGTTAATATTTTCCTTTCTTGCTTGGATCAAATTATTATTATTATTGCGGCTAGTAGTATAACTACAGACGCTGAACCTTATTCTGGAGACACGTGCTGTGCATTTGCATACAAGAAGACGATTGGCTCTTACACTTTATGACTCGATAACACGCGCACACTAACTGGTGTGTGTTCGTCACGTCAGATTTTCCAGTGATCTGCTCGCTCGAACACATTCCTCACACAAGGATTTCATTATCAAAAATATATAAACAAAAACCAGCGATAAAATAATTACTGATTTATTAGAACGTTTAACAACAGTAATATCAACACGCGTCTATAACACACAACCTCAGTTGGATGGCCTCGAGCTCCAATCCTGTGGTTTTTTAATAAACCCTCGGCGCGGCGCAGGACACACGAAGGCAATTTGCCCAGACACTATTTAGACTTGATGAGGCTGGAAATAATTAACGCTGTTTTGTCTCTAACACTCTATTAAAAAAAAATCAGTCAAATTCCTTGATAACCCGTTTTATTATGCGTCCCACATATACGAGATGAATTCTGTAAGGACTGAAAGCTAACAGAGAAATGCCGCAAAGAAAGAAAAAACGAAGTAACTAAAAAGAAAGCATCGAAGGCGAAATCAGAGCCACTTTTAATTCGGCTATTGACATTCAGTTGAGAATGATATCTTCAGGATAAGCTGATTTGGCCCATTTGCAGGCAGGCGATGGAGAAAAGTCAATAGCTTGGGAAAGGTGCAGAACCTCCTCAGGGCCTGTGTGGTAAGCACATTTGTTGTTTAGGACACGGCTAGAAAAGTCGCTATCATTTTGCAGAGTGTGTGTTTGGTCACCGGTGTGTCTGTAAAAGCAAAAACCCGACACAGAATCCTCCTGGAATCTGGTTCCATTGTTGCCAGGCCATTGTTCTGTGGACTCGGGGATCGTTTAACTCCGCTCATACAGATGATGAAGAGCTTCACCTTCAAGTCAAATATCTGAACAGGGAAAATGTGATCTCACCCACTTTGATCTCCTGAAAACGCTCACGGAAGCTTTTCCTAATCTTCTAATCGTCATCATCATCATCATCATCGCTCAGTTCAGGTGACCTGTGAACAATTTCAGTTCAGATTCCGGCTCCTGGCGGCCAGGAGACGTTTACATTTATTCTCAATTATTACATGATTCATTCGATCTCATTTTACTTCTGTGCAGTTGAGGTTTCAGGGCCCATTAGTTGCTCAAGGGCCCAATAGTGGCAACTTGGTGGTGGTGGTGGGGGGTTTGAACCTGGGGCCTTTCGATCAGTAGTCCAAATGTCTGGCCTACAGTACCACTGTCTGGAGAGAAACCTGATGTCGTCTCCTGATGCTTTACACGATCTGCCTCAAGGAGTTAACATGCTTTTCAACATTTGAATGGTTACTCCTTCAACAAAAGCATTTGTTTTTCTTTGAGTAAACCCGAGTGCCTGTTGCGTTTTCCAACAATGGTGAACGTCATTGAGATCACAGGCCTTTCCCTCTGACCTAGACGAGCTCCTGGCCCGTACATACCCGAGCGAACGCATTACTGCATTAGTTCCTGCATATCACGTTACTGTATTGTAGAAGTGTTGCTAATTACCATTCATTACACTTCCTAGCTCCTTCTGTTTCCCCGGATCTTGTGCTTCCCCACCTGTTCCTGGTCCGCTCGTGTAAATACATTTTACAGACTTTGAACCAACAATGCCGCGTTGCGGCTTCCTCGTACTCGGCTGGAAATCCTGGGAAGGTTTCGTGCTTTCAGAGCAGATCCTAATTGCTTCCTTCCTTTGTTTCTTCCTTTCCTTTAAAATCACACAAACAGGATATTGCTTTCACAAATATAGCTGGACGTTCCAGTGAAAGTGGTGTTGCTGAATTACATAAAGTGTGAGATATTAGTATGTGAACTTTATTAGAAATAGGAAATGTATTGTTTTCTATAAATATATTACATGTAAAGGTATGAACCATCCGTAAGACAAGTCATTTCCTGTTCTGATTTGCATTCTAGCAGTTATATAAAATGGTATATAGGTACAAAGCTAGTACTGGAGACTCCTTCCATAAAATGTGTCACATGAAGGTTTTTAGATATGTAAAAAAGTTTGAACACCTTTTTTTATTCTGTGAATTTCTACATTCTAGAACAATACTGACTTTTTCAAAACTATAAAATAACACATATGGCATTATGTAATTAAGTAACAACAACAACAACAGTTAATTGTTATTTTAAGACATAAATGTCAGCTTTTACAAAATAGTTCTTGCAAGAACAGTATTGTGTCGAGTGTGTGTGTGTAAACCCCATCGAGCTCCAGGGATGAAACTGTCTCTCATGAAGACCTTCCCAGGACAGCGAGACCAAAACTTACTGCTGCAGAGGAGAAGCTCATTTAGAGTCACCAGCCTCAGAAATCACCAATTAACAACCAGCACCTCAGATTAGAGCCGCTATGAAGCTTTACAGAGCAGAAGCAGCAGATAAACATCTCAATATCGACTGTTCAGAGGAGATTATTGTGTGTTTTGGATAAACGCCTTCAGTATTGTTTTAAGGTGTAGAAAAAAATAATAAAAATCAGGAACGACCGTGAAATTAGAAGGAGTGTCCAAACTTTTGATGATTCCAGAATTCAGTAACCTTATGGCAGGAGTTGCGCAACAGCAACTGGAAGCGATTCACTCTCTGGATGGATTGAACTGAATTGTCCTCATTCAGCTGGAACAGTGAGACAACACTCGCTTGACAGCAGGACACATCTGTTGCACTCGGCTAGAACGTCTGTGCAATGTTTGCTTATTTCTTTGGCGCTCTCTTAATGGAACGACAGCGAGCAAACGGGCAGTGCCATCTGCGCAAGTGATATAGCCCGGAAATCAGGGCGAGGTAACAAGTATGGGGAATGTATTTTCAGTTGACTTTTTTAAGCTCTTTAAATCAAGCATAAAATAATGGAAACCTTTTTTTTCCCAGAAAAGCTATTACAGAATCCCACGAGTTAAATCTCTAAACAGTATTGGCTTGTGATTATAGACGATTTTGTTAGAAACAGGCGACACTAATAACTACAAATCGATCACAATTGGAGTTGATTCCAATTACATTTACGGCATTTAGCAGACGAGACTTTATTTATCTCATTATATAGCTGAGAAATTGAGGGTTAAGGGCCTTGCATAAGGGCCCAGTGGTAGCACACGTTTTATATCTTTTGCTATAAAATGAGCCCTAAATAGCTGTTGAATCTGATAAACCTACTCTGACATGGAGTGAAAACTGTCACACTGGCAACCCTCATATTAACTATACTGAATGTGTTGATACTACTAGCATGGGCCTAATGGGCCTTTTCTGCAATTCAAATTTTGACCACTAGGGGCAGTAATATCTCTATGAAGCTAAGTGGAGAAGGACATCAGGTTAAATGAATCAAATAGTTAATTAGTCATTCAATAGACGTTTTCCAGACGTTTTATTCAGTAGTTTTCCAGTTTGCTAGTTTCTTAGTCATATCCATGAACTGTTTTCATGCTTTAAAACATGCTTGTGTAAGACCCTTTTTCACTTCCCACACAAAAGTAATTTATAATGGATTAAACGGAAAGCAGATTAGCTTCTCCAATAGCAGTAAATATTTGCTAATGTTGAGTTTGAGCAGAACGAAATCAAATACAAAACCTTAGAAGTGTATCATGTGTAAATGATAAAACCAGCACAATAATATTGAAATAGAGCCGGGATTCTCCATGTCTCCTTTTACTGCTGCACTTTTCTGACAACCCCGTAGTGTTTATGTTTGACTCCTCCTAATAATGGTCATATTAGCTCTACATTTAAGGCGGGTGAAGCTATGAAGCCCCTAAAACAATCAAGCGTATTAAGTGAAACAACACAGGATCCGTACTGAACGTTTAAACCGGCCGAGTCAGGGCGCACGACTGATCCGAAGCCCCGGTCCGAAACCACTATCTGCTAAGAGCAGCAGCCATTTTCTACGATAACAAAAAGCCACAGGCAGTTAGAGCAAGTCTGCTCGGCTTAGTGGTTAATCATATGATTGATTTGTCGGCTGAAAGTGTTACGTGTAAAATGACTTCCAGTTTCTATCACCGCAGCCGTTGCTGGCAACTGACTGATAAGCTACACAATTAAAATGCTTTTGCTTAGTAATTACGGCTTTGTAGTTTGTCCTTTGCGGACGGAATATATAATTACAGCAACAACCAAATTACTACCTCCATTCACGTCTCGAGCTTTCAGTGTGGCAGCTTTTCTATTCGACTCTCTGATTGGATGTTGTGTGAAACACCAAAGCGAATCAAAAAACTAAACAAATGAAACCAAAAGGCTTAGACAGTAGAGTCAGTATTTGGTGTGTATGTACAGTACCAGCGCTGCACATTCCACATATTATAGTCTGTATCTGTATTTAAACCTAAAGTGGGTGTGGTCTAGATCATTTTTGTTTATACCTTTAACAAATTTCTGAACATTAACAACCATTACAGAAAAAAAGCTATATTTTTGATGAAAGTTATTTTATTTAATACATTCAATGACACCAAAAAAATTAATTTCCATTTTATAATTATATCCTGAAGTGCATCGTGTTGCCCAAATGCAGTAAAACCAGTGGCTGCAGCAGCGAGAGGGAAAGGGGAAGTACGGATTCAGAAGTGAAACAAAGATGGAGGTGGAAATCATGGTGGAATAATTTGGCTCAGTATTGAGGCGTGGACACAGAACGAATATTATTTGGACGTTAATTGTTTTGTTTTTTTGTTTTTTTTTTACTTTCGACAATTTTCCGATTTGATGGTTTGGTAAATTGCAGTTGTTTAGTATTTCTATTGTTTATTGCGATGCTCAGTGTTTGATAAAGCAATTTAGATCATATACTCACATTAATCAGCAGTTTCCTGGTGGAGCAGTGGATAGTAAACAGCGCTCACATCACCAGTGTCTAACATACATAACATACTAACATACACGTACTACTACACTACTGTACACTAACTACAATACAACTGGACTATGAGCATCATTTAACTATTGAGAGATAAAAATAAAGGCTGTTAATAAATATTGCTATGAAGTCATTATTGTGTCAGGGTCGTTCATTCATCATTACATTATTCCAACATAATGTAGGTCAACGTTTTTCCAACATGATACCAGCAGCGTCCTAATGTCAATAACGTTCCTACGTGTCAATAACGTTGCCTCCATGTTTTGACAAATAAAAGTTCCCACTGGCTTAGTTTAGATCTGTTTGCCAAAAATAAAACTGGTAATTTATTTTAACCCACCGCAAGCCAGAGTTAGTAAGGAATGCCACCTGTTCATGTTCGACCTTTTCACCCATAGTGTTTATGTGCATAGTCACCAGATGCCCTTTCTGATGCATCTCAACCATTTCTCCTGCTTTGGGGGTCTCCTGACTATGAGGATATCCTGCATCTCCAGTTGCTGCTGTGCCTAGGGGTCTAACAGTGGCACCCCGGAAGGGGCGGGTCTGGAACCCCTGGTCCGCTGATTAGCCTGAACCACCACTGCTTTAAAAAAAATAAAAAATTGTGCCAGACTCAAATTAGATAGTTTTTTTTTTTTTTTTTTTTTTGCAAGGACAAACTATTTGTTTTTTTGGTTTGTTTCTTCGTTTTCAACATTACAGATTTTTTTTGCATCAATCGTGAAACAAAACAAAAAAATCCAAGTGTACAATAAAATAAAAAAAAGATCAATCAATTTCATAAATTAGTCATCAATTCAGGCGGCACGGTGGCTTGATGATTAGCAATGTCGCCTTGCACCTCCAGGGTCCGGGTTCAATTCCCGCCTTGGGGTCTGTGTGCATGGAGTTTGCATGTTCACCCTGTGCTGGGCACAAACATGCAGATTAGGCTAATAGATATCCACAAAACTGTCCATATTGTGTGTGTGTGTGTGTGTGTGTGTGTGTGTGTGTGTGTGTGTGTGTGTGTGCCCTGTGATGGATTGGCACCGCATCCACAGTGTACCCCGCCTCGTGACTCAAGTATCCTGGGATTGGCTCCAGACCCCCCACGACCCTGAGTACAAGAGAAAGCGGTATGGACGATGAATGAGCAAGTGAGTGGGTAATTTATTAATTTATTTATTTATTTATTTATTTATTTATGTTTGTTTTAGCCTGTTTGAATCGTGAACAATTAATTTCCTTTAGATGAAATCAAAATGATTGCAATTTCAAGCATAAGAAAGGAACTGCAAAGAAAAAAATGTCTTAGTTTAAGGTTTACATCATCTCTCCACTATCTTGCGCTTGGATTAAAAATAATAAAATAATTTTTAAAAAATCAGATTTCTTGTTTTTCTCGTGTTTGTTGCACACATTTAGTCTGCAGCAGATGTCTCGTGAACGTTTAAGACAAGCGTGCAGCATTATCTCTTCATTTCTCATGCGCCAGGAAGCAGAATTGGCTGTTCGTTTTCTTATTTGTTTTATTGATCTACATGATGGGGTGTTGATGAAAGAAAAGAAAAAGAAAGAAAGAAACTGAAACGTCCATGTTGGCGAATCTCAAAGACCAGAAACCACACCGAACCAATTACACCAAATCCATACATGGGTAATTAAAAAAGAATTAAAATAATAATAAGACTTATTAAACAATACTTAAGGTGATGCATCAAGTTGTCGTATTTTTAGTTAATCAGATTAACTTACCTGAAAACAACTTAAAATACTATGACTGATTTATTCTTTTATGTAAATGAGATCATACTAACTGAATTGTTCAGCTCTTATTCATTAGCCAGCATTTGTGTGTGTGTGTGTGTGTGTGTGTGTGTGTGTGTGTGTGTGTGTGTGTGTGTGTGTGTGTTTACATAAAATGATGACTCATTCATGTAAAAACAAGTCACTGATGACTGGGAAGTAAAATCACCAAGTAATATGTCCTAATTATGGTAAGCGTGCGGTTTTGGCCTAAATAGGGCAGAGAACACGGTGTTCAGTTGCTGTTCATACTGTTAGCTCGTTCACACGGACGAAACCACAAGCTCAGGCTAAAGCAACATATTCTGCAAGTTTCACATGACAGGGTGCAGAGTTTAGCCAGCGCTTCACATGCAGCGAGCCACCACGAGCTGGGTGTGAGGGCCGTCACGATCTCCGCTAACCGCTGTGAGTGGGCGTGTGCGCGCATGCATGACTAGCAATACTCTTTCAGTTTCAGGCGAGAAAAGACTTGCAGGCTTGTTGGCATCAGCGTTTGCAGTATGCATCTGCAAAGACGATGCCGAGTTCTCGTTTGCCGTCTGTGATGCTGATATGAAGTTAAATACACAGGGTGAAAGTTGACCTCAAATCATTCCTACTACCATGAATCTAACACCACATCATTCAGACACCTAAAGGCAGACAGGCAGCTTCTAATGTTTTCACCAAATACCAAAACATGATGTATAGAGAAAGTTACAAACTAAAAGACAATCAACATCCACTTCTGGCCTGACTTGTGTGTTTACATTCAACATTTTGGTAGAGCACATTCTGGTTGAGTCACTATATCATTTATGTGCCAAACTTAACCTGAACAAGTCATTTCCCCCATTTGGACGAGGTATACTCTGCTCAAAAAAAAGGGGGAGGTGGGGGAGATTAGCATATTGTGACATATTTTTGTATTTTTTTTTGTTTTGTTTTGTGGGGCAGGGAGGAAGGATTTGTACTTTTACCATGAAGTGACATCTCAACCATTTGGAAGAGGCCTACAGTACTGTATATTGAGGTCTGTTAAAACAAACAAAAAACATATTAAAAGGGTCAAGCTTTATTTCGGCGGCACGGTCGCCTCGCACCTCCATGTCCCGGGTTCGATTCCCAGCCTAGGAGTGTTCGGTGGGTTTCCTCCAGGTACTCCGGTTTCCTCCCACAGTCCAAAGGCATGAAGATTAGGTTAATCGGCGTTCCCAAATGGCCCGTAGTGTGTGAATGTTGATCAGAGGTTGTTAAAATGGGAATAAATAGATGGTAAATCACTTTTGGCCTCCATGGTTTCTAGTTGGACTACAGAGGATAATAGGTGGATGGATGGAGACTTTGTCACATGCACCTTCTCAAAGTCCTCTAATGATGCATTAAGGATTTTTCTGGATAATATGAACTCAAAAAAAAAAAAAAACACTAACTAAACACACTTCATACCATTCTGTGTACACTGTTTGGAGTCGCTGTAGCACTCAGTTCAAGAAAACTCCAGAATTGTCCATGAACAGCAAATAAACTGATGTTGAAGCCAAGACGTTAGACGTCTTTTTATCTTTGAAAAACAAGGAAAGTCATCTTAGGAGGCATGAACTCAGATTGCATAAACATGGATAGCATGTCTTTATAGTGTAAAGGAAACAGGAAGTGAAAAAAGTGGAATAGAATCCTTCAATACACACAGGACTGTGTGTGTGTGTGTGTGTGTGTGTGTGTGTGTGTGTGTGTGTGTGTGTGTGTGTGTGTTTCAAATTTCCTCCTACACATTTTCATATCAGTTATAAAGAGGTATTTTTTGCATGGCTGCCAAGAACCTCGTGCCTTACAGTATTTAACATCACTGAAATTCTGTACGTCACTGATAGTAAGCCACTCGAGGGAGCCACGTAGTTCTCGGTGTTCTGACATGTGTTTAATAGACTGGTATGTAAAACATCTCCTATTCCTCCCTGCCACGTGTTCGTCTTTCCCAGCTGGACACATAATGGGTTTTTAAATAAACTAAGTTGATGAGCAGACAAAAGGACGGGACTCTTCGGAGTGTTACTGTGACATTCCTCCAGCGCTGCTTTGAAAGAATCTTAATCTTATCTCCATCCACTGCATCTCTAGGGCATGTGTGGTTACTACAGGCATGACTGGAAATTATTTGAATAATTAGTGTTGGCAAAACGAGGTCACGGTGGAGCAGATGCATTTCTGATTAATAGATAATAACCACTCCATAATCCTCCATTCTTCATCTTCCAACCTGTGCAATATACATCTTACCAAATAAATGGTTCTACGGTGGTATAGTGGTTAGCGCCATCACTTGCACCACCAGGGTCTGGGGTCGAGTCCCGCCTTGGGGTCTGTTTGCATGTGCTCCCTGTGCTTTGCGGGTTGCCTCTGGGTATTCCGGTTTCCTCCCACAGTCCAAAGACACGCAGGACAGGCTAACTGGAGTTCCCAAATTGTCCGTTTGTGTGTGTGTGCGCGCACGCGCCTTGCGATGGATTGGCACCTCATCCAGGATGTACCCACCTCGTGCCCCAAGTCTCCTGGGATAGTCGCCAGCAGCCCCCCCCCCCCCCACCCCTCACCCCCGTGACCCTGTCTCCAAAATAAAGCGGTACGGACAATGAGAGTGTGTGTCTGTCCATATACTTTGCCTTTGTTTGTATAAATGTGTTGTATTACATTCAGAATATTTGTTGTACAGCAAGATCTTGGCAGCAATTATGTATAAAAACCATAAACATGGCAACCCTTTAATTACTCTTCTGTTTTCTCAAAATGGGGCATCGTGATTCCTGTCCCAATGGGCCTCTATTTATTAGATCTGGTTGCAGTTCCCATTTTTGACCATTAGGGGCAAGAAAAAAAAATCTATGGTGCTGAACAAAAGACATAAGCATGTTGTATTACAGTTAACAGAACATCTGTAATGTAATAACATTTATTTCATTTATTGGTCATTCAAAAGAGGTCATTACTATTTTTTATGTATTTGTAAAATGTATGGAGCTAAAAAAAGATTTTATAGAGCTTTGATGTATACGACAGCGTAAATCCTTTCCAGATTTTATAGCACAGAGAGACACTGCAGTCACATTAATTCCAGCTGTTCAGTGTCTTCGCTGCCCTTACAGACCTGACAATAAACCATTAGTATGCGTTCTGTGAGCAGTTTTTGTTTTTTTTCCCCCCAACGCCCGAGATCAGTTTACATAGCTCTGAAAGGTCACCGAAAGTCCGCCAGGCTGCAGCGCCGCATTTATGTAACGGATTGTACTAATGTGGAACTGGCTCGGGTCACATGAGGCGACCGTACTTTATTAGAGCTAAATGTAGAAAGTGGTAGGATCGTGCAGCGTCTTCTATGGAAGTGTGTGTGCGTTTGTGTGCGCGCGCGCGTGTGTGTTTTAAGACCCTCTACTCAAAGCGTTCAGGAAATACTTGCAAATGATGCAACAGCCAGTGGCGCAGTACCACCCTCTTCCTCTAGGGGGCAGGTTGCTCTGTATAGACTGACCTCTTGGATGGATTTGGAATCGACCCCACGTTGAAACTACAAAGTCCATGGAGCTTGTCATAACAAGACTGAGTAATGAAACCCTGCCGGCTGTGCGGAGTGAACATGTTGCACTCTTGAACTTTCACGAAAGCTCCAGTCACACGCGTTGACGTCAGGTTAACTTACAGTTATTAGCGGTGGAATTAGGGGGGGACGGAAGAAAAGGTGCGTAATTTGAAGGAAAGCATTAAACACCGTCTGGGTCAGGACTTCGTTCCTGGAACTGGTACCTTGAAGACCTGAAGGGTTTGTGTTCCTGGACTTATTTACATGAATCCCGGCACATCAGTAGCTGGTCTTCAACAAAATGGATGGACACAGCGAAAGAAAAATAAATAAATAAATAAATAAAAAAATAGGTGTAAGTAAGCAAATATGCAGCAAAATATACAAACCTGAACATTAAACGTTCCAATAATTATAGTAATGAGAAATTATTAGATAAAAACACTATAAGCTTCCTTTTGATTCTGTAAAGCTCCTTTGCGACAGTGAATATTGTTGAAAACGCTCTAGAAATAAAATTGAATTGACATTCTATTCTGGTCTTTTTGCAGTTATCCTGTTTATCCTCCCTTGTGATTTGCTTCTACATCAGATCTTAATAAGACTTTTTAAGATAAGAGCAGCACAAGACCCGAGTCCTTCCACTGGAGCTCATCCAGGATTCTCCATACAATGCACTCTTTCTTATAACCACAACCAGGGCGAAATTTCATGCAAAAGGTCAAAATCTGTTTATCAGTTTTTTTTTTTTAAAGACAACACAAACAATCTGCGCTTTGTACCAGATGTGCTTGTTTCGCTGCTTAGAGAAAACGGGTGTCGGGAGATCGATACACACCTTGTCAAGCTATTGATTGTCTTCATTTAAACCCTGCTGGTAAGAAATTGTAAGTGTGCTTGCATCATGGCCTCCGTCGGACATGGGGCGGTTTGTATAAAAGAACAGTGCAAGTGCAATTATTCTTTCTTAAGGATGTTTTTATTATTATTATTATTATTATTATTATTATTATTTTATTTTAAGGATGGAGCTTGGTGTGTTCGCTCTCTGGCAGTAACCTCACTGACCTTCTTTATTACAGTAAAGCCATTGCTACATTTACAATATACTGTGATATAATAAATATCCTAATTATCCCACCTGTACTTGAGTGATTTTTTTTTTTAATGAATGAAAAAAGAGAAATAGCAAGGGCTTCAAAATATTAATAAGTCAAGATGTCCTGCAAGCAATTTATCCAAGATTTTCCAAAGACATGAAGAAGATTTTTATGGATAATAAGAGAGTGTCACCACCCGGGGTCACAATACTGACCTGCATCAAGAACATTTGAAGTGACTGGAATTGGTTTAAGTTCTGTCCAAAACATTAAAACATTAACATTAAAATCTGTAAGACTGTGATGAACCTTCATGGAAGAAATGTCAGGAAAAAAAGACATGAGATCATTTAAATGCTAAGTGAAGTCACGTGGTAAAAAAGAAATAAAACCATTAGAAATAAGAGTTATGTTTAATAGTAAGAGCATTTACACACACACACACACACACACGATAATAACTCACAGGATTGGGACTAAACAGCTGTGTGTCCATAAGAAAAGTTGTTAGTGAGACTCATAAAAAAAAAAAAAAAAAGCCTTCAGTCTGTTAGGGATCATAAAGACTGGAGTCTGGAGCGATGGAGAAAGGTCATGTGACCTGATGAGTCCAGACTGAGTCTGTTCCAGAGTGATGGGCGTGTCAGGGTGAGAAGGGAAGCGCCTGAAGCGATGCTCCCATCATGCATAGTGTCCAATGTACAAGCCTCTGGAGACAGTGTCATGATCTGGGGTCGCTTCAGTCGCTCAGGTCGAGACTCAGCAACGTCATGTGGAGATAAAATGAAGTCACATGACCACCTGAATGTACTGAATCACCAACACATCACATCCACTGTATGGAGGGTTTCTCAATGGTGCCACAGACATATTCACACATGAATTCTCCACCACACTGTACAACATAGTCAAAGCTAAAGGCAGGTAATGAAATCTCGGAGTGTGCGACATTTTTCTTGGCCAGGCAGCGCGTTATAATTATACAGTGTAAGTCATTAAAGGCCAAGAATGGTTCTGTGTTCTCAAATGATGTTTGACGAGGAAACATTCCCCACACTAATATATCACCCGCATCACCGTATACCACCCCAACAGTCCAGTCTGGACTGTTCACACACGCCAGGTTGAGTCCATGGACTGAGACAGTATGACGAAGTCCAGAGTCATCAGACCAGGCCAAGGGTGAGTCTACTGTCACCAGGACCTCTGATTCTGTTCTTGTCTCAGAGGAGTGGAACTGATGTGATCTTCTGCTTCACGATTCGAAGCACTTTCCTGTAAACCCCGACTGATTTGAGTTGCTATAAATCTTTATAATAATGAAACTCTTCATTTTTAGCTTTGAAATGTTATGGGTTAACTGTGTATCTCAAGTCTCAGAAATGGACAGATCAGACATTCAGGTTTAGCAAAAGACGTACGGTGCAGAAGGTAAACAACACTGGATCACACCGTCTTGTGACGAGACCGATTCCTGAACCGATGGCACTCGTGTCGCCGCTTCGATCTCTCGGCCGAGATGAACCGCCGCTGCAGAGTCGCAGCCGTGAACAATGTGTTTGTTCTTCAGCGTCAGAATGATGGAATATTTAGTCTCGTGTTCATCTTGGCATCGACTTAAAAGGAAGCCCCACCACCCCCAGTCCAAACAGCAGCTCACCATTTACTTTCTGTTATTTTTATTTATTTTTTTTATAATCATCTGTTTATAAAGAGTCTGTTTTGAATAGAAGTCCTGATCAGGACTATTTAAAGAAATGAGGTTGAGCCTGTGGGGGGAAACGGCCCATTGTTATCCGAGTGCTGTGGGAACAAACTGGTGACGAGGTGATACTGTAGTGTAACCAGTGTGATCGCATTTCTGCCCCGGGGAAATGAAATGAATGCACTGTACAGGATGGAGGAATGTACACAGTTACACTACCTCATACGTCACTTCTCAGTCGTCTGGCTTTTTAATAGGAACATCTGCTCGTTATAAAATAATCTTCATGTACCAAGTGTATTAAAAGGTACATACAGTACTAAGGTGCCATTTTTTACTCTTTTTTTAACAAATAAACATTTAAGACCAAATTTGTGTTTTATGACGACTTCTGCATAATTGAACAATATAATCCAGCATCATCAAAACAAACAAAAAAAAAAGGTTACAGGAAGATGTTTGTATTACAGGAAAGCAAGTGACGCATTACATAATGCGCCGTTTTTCAGACAAAAATCAATGACGTCAAATGATTGCAAGAAAAAAAAAGTCAGTCTTTAGAAGAACCTAAAAAAAAAAATTCAGCTAATTGCAATTAAAAATTGCACAAAAAGTTTACAAATACTCGAGAGCACAAAACGGGGTGGAAAAATTTGTTTAACACAATTTATTACATTAAATAGTGGAATAAATAGTTTAAATAGTTTTCTAATCCAAATCTTTTAGTATTGTTGAAGGCATCTTTGCTTTACAGCTTACGTTTGCACATGCTTGAGACTTTTGCACAGTATACAACCATGCAAGAACATCTCAAAGATCTCAGTAAGACTGATTGTGGCTTGAATGTTGATTCAGGATGGAAGGATTTGAACGTTAGAAATTCTAGATTTTACACAAAATGGTGTGAACAAAAAAAAGAAAACATTAAAAAAAAACACATCAGGTTTTGCAGGCAGAAATGTTTTCTGGATGAGAGCGAGCAGAGGTGGAGAGATTAGTGTTCTAGTTGACAGGAAGGTTCCGGAAAAAAAAAAAAAGAAAAAAAAAAAAACCACACAACATGCCACTTATTGAAGTAATGCATGAGAAAAATGGCAAAAAAAAAAACTCCGATGCAGATGGTCTAACGAGGGGAACGGAAGACCAGATCGGGTTTCAAGAACAGGATTTATAAAACCCAAACTGTACAGATGTGTTTGGGAAGCTGGAGGAAACAACAAAACCTCACTGATAGAAATGACATCATCCCAAACATCTGTTTTGTCAAAAAGTGATTTCTTTTCATCCCAGCCTCTATGAATGAGCTCAACCAGGACCTTGTACCACTCCACAGGATATTTTTCACAGCCTCCCAACCCTCCATTTATCCTAAAATGATAACAGCCTGTCAGATATGTGCGATCCAAACCAGGCCAGAACTGTCCGCACCGGCCGACTGCATGTTCTCAGCTCAGCTTTTAAAACATCCGGACGTGTGGAGTCAAAACCTGCAACGAGTGAATTAAATACTGAAGCGCGGAAACCACAAGGCTGGAACCTGTAATCTGTGCAAAGAATCTGGCTAGAGAGCGAAAATGTTTGCTGTTAAGATCTTTATTTGCTGAGCAAAGGTTATCTACCTGATACGGTCCAAATTCCTGAACGTGCAAAGGAACGAGAATCATAAACATCCACATGGTTCCTTCATTCTTCTTTACAATGAGAGATTAAACTCTAATCTCTAAACCTGCCACAAATAATAAATAAAATGTCGTCATTTAATTGGAAAAACAATAATAATAAAGTACATTTTCCTATCATCTTTCCTTGTTGTTGTAATTTTATTTATGTGTTGTGTTCAAGTCAAACTGGGACTCGTGATGACATTTCTGGTGAATGAAGGTTTAAAACTGGTGACTGATATTTGCAGAAGATTTCAAGCACAGTGCGGTGATGAGACTCTTCATCACCTCGGTGTAAATGTTTTACATTTGATTGATGTTAAACATTATGGATGACGATCGCGGCCGAGGTGGCTCGGAGCCCACTGCAGTCGTGAACATTCAGTGAGTGGAACGTCTGATCCTTGATAACTTGCGGAAGAGACGCATCTGTCTGTGTGAACTGTACACACACTCATTCACCAACAGCACTCGCACGTTACAGGAACTCGGCTGGGAGTTAATCGCCGCGCCCCGGGACGGTCCTGACCTCGCTCCACATGTTTGGAAAAGACATTAAAGGAGTTCCTGGGAGGCCGGCGTTTCAGACGTTAAATCAGACAAACAGTCCGATCACGGCTCCGGCGTACTGAGAAAACGTTCTACCCTGATGGTGTCCAAGCTCCAGTGAAACACTGGGATAAGTGCATTAGTGTATCAGGGGATTATATAGAGAAATAAACAAACAGAGTGTTTACTGTGTACAATCAAATCTTAAAAAATCTTATTTAAAAAAAA
>JAAGKR010012104.1:0-17341 GCA_011419295.1 Clarias macrocephalus
ATGAGCAGAGGTGAGGCTTTGCGCCTATAGCCTGGGGAGTGACCAGCTAGGCGTTTGGAGCAGCTTTTGTGGGGTGGAGGAGATGTTCCCCGTCTGGATCTGCCAGAAGGTTCGGCCTGACTCTCACGGAGGCGGTTATCCACCCAGATGGCTAGCCTATAAAATTCCATCCTGTGGAGGATGACGTAAGGCTAGCTCATCCTTTAACCGCTCGGAGAGCTCTTGATTGTACGCAGCCATAAGGGCTGCGTCATTCTACCCCGAACTGGCAGCCCAGGTACGAAACTCAACTGTGTGATCAGCTACCTATCGCTCCTCTTGACGAATAGAAAGGAGGGGAGACACTACACTGCTCGCCACATGCGGATGATGGAAAGTAGTCCTAAGTGTGTCAACAAACGCACTTAGGGTGGCATGCTTAGAGAGGAGATGCTGCCACACTGCAGTAGCGCACTCTAGTGCTGTGCCTATAGACCATAAATGCAACCTTTGCCCTTCAGATGGAAATTGGGGAGGTTGCAGCTCGAGTATGAGTGAGCTCTGCGGGATAAAGGCTTTGCAGCTCTCTGGCTCGCCCGCATATGGCTGTGGGGATGTATATATATATATATATATATATATATATATATATATATATATATATATATATATAAATAAGAAACTTAAAAGGAAACAAATGAAAATTGAAAACACAAAGTAAACAGAGCTCTGCCATCTACGTGAGAACAGATGGGGCTCTGGAAAACAAAACAAAACTAAAGATCCTTTCGGGGCATTCTCCCTTAACGAGGATTTATTTTGAGGAGAGGGATAGTTTGTGCTTTGTGCACTTCTAACTTAAATTGAGCATGCACACTGAACCGCTACGTGCTCTCTTTCACTCCCTCTCTCTTTTGCCAGTGTCCTACAGAGGCAGAGGCTGGGGCTTTGCCTCTGTCTCTCCACTTTCTGCGCTTGTGTTTTCTTTTACTTTCTTTGTCTTTCTATCTTTTTCACTTTGTCTTTGGCCCTGATACCTTACTGGTGCTACCTAAATGATTGCACGAAGTGCAGAGGTATCAGGACCCTTAAATAAACATGCCACGTTCACGCTGATTGTGGCATTGCCTGGCAACCGCCTGTATAAATGGCCCACGCCTTTGCCTGTTTAGAACTCGCGCGGTAGCAGCCTGTGGATCTGCCCGTTCTGAACAGTACAAAGCATTTTCACACGGTTCTGCTTCTCAGGAATGTATATATAGCATATCTTACACAGGAAATAGTCTACACTGTTCAAACACATATGTTGCCTACAGTAGGTATTTATTTCAATAGTTTTATGTGTCACAAATTGGAAGTTATTACAGGCTGTTGTTGGGCCAAAAGGGCAGGCATAAGCGCAAAGGGTTTGCTTTTAAACATAAAGAGTCTTTTATTTAAACAAAACAGACAATACTAAAGAAACTAAACAAGCAAAACCCAAACTCTGAACACAGGCATTTTTACAAGTATAGAGCTTAACACAAAGAGTCATGGATCTGAAACTAGGTTGAGGTCTGAGACTCGGGTACACAGCAGGCTAGGTATGAAACAGACTAAGAGCTAATAAGGTTAGTGGCTAAACAGGTTAGTAACTGAACAGACTAAGTTCTAAACAGATTTGGAGACTAGACAGACTAGGAGCTAAGCAAGTTAGTAGTTCAATGGTTAGTAGTTAAACAGACTAGTATCTAAACATACAAGAGAGGATACACACAAAAGGCTAATCCTCCTAGCAGCTAATCCTACTAGGGGCTAAGCCCACTGGGGGATAACCATGCTAGAGGCTAAGCTTACACTAGGACACAACAGTAGCTAAAAAAACTAGGGTCTTACACAGACATTGGGAAACACACAGAACAGTACTTAAACTAACAGCTCCACAACATTAAAGCACAATTTACATAAATCTAACAAAACTAGAGCCTACTTAATATAGACCTTAAGAAACATAACTTAAACCAAAACAGACCAGACCAAAACCAAACCAAACCAAACCAATGCCCACTTTACGTAACAAATGCTCAACCCAGTTTCCCAGAACAACCAGCTATTTATAGAGAGTCTAATGAGTTACCTCGGTTCAGGTGAGCTCCCTCATAACATGAACGAGGTGCCTTCTGGGAAACTGAGTCTACAAACAAAAACTACGAAAAAACAAATTATCAGGGACATAGTACCCTCTGGGGGTGGTCCCTTACATTATGTTGTGAAAAAGAGAGATTGAGAAATTTGTGTTTCTTATTCCTTAATTTGCTATTTTTGTAAAGATACGTAGTTTTATTCATTTATTTTATTAAATGTATTTCATTTATTTTATTATTTGGAAATGTCGCAATTTGTACATTATTTTATCATTTTGTCTGACTGCTTATATAATTACTAAAAAAATAAATCGGACGTTATGATGAAACAGTTGCTCAGTACTTGAGTAGTCTTTTCACTGAATACTTTTTTATTCTTACTTGAGTGATATTATTTTGAAGTATAGCTACTCTTACTTAAGTACAATTTTGGCTACTCTACCCACCTCTGCCGACCACATTGCTACAGGTGCAGGTCAGATTTAAATCTCCGAGCGGCTAAAGATTTATATCTGTCAAGAAACCTTTTCAGCTGTTTGATGGGGGAGTGGCATTCATGAGAAACTCTCTTGCATTCATGAGAAATTTCAAGTTTTCAAGTTTTCACCTGGTTTGACTTGAGTGACACACCTTCTAATTCATAGTTTTCTGTTTTGGTTTAGATTCTAAAGAAATACATCAAAACTATGAAATAACATGTATGATATTAGGCAATTATGTAACAACATAATTCTTGCAAGAACAGTATTGTGTTAAGTGCATTTGCAAAAACCCATCAAGCACCATGATGAAACTGGCTCTCATGAAGACCTTCCCAGGAAAGCAAAACCAGAACTTTTCTTTCCTGCAGAGGTGAAGTTCATTTAGAGTTACCAGCCTCATCAACAATTAACAATTAACCTCAGATAAGAGCCGCTACAAGCTTTGTAAAATGTTCGTAGCTAAATGTATAATATGGGTATAATAGTAGGTCAAACTACTGTACCAGTCTTGACACACCTTCTAATTTCATGGGCTTTCCTGACTTTTAATTCATTTTACTTTTGACTGGTAGTTTGACTAACTATTATACCCATAAAGAGATTTGGGAGCTTTGTCTTTTAACCTTTAATACCTCTCAGCCACGACCTTGATTCTGGTGGCGAATCGTCCCCGCAAACGTGACCAAACCCTGCAGACACTGCTCAGTCCTGGGTGAAAAGACAAAGGCACATGTTGTTTGAAACATAGAGACATTCAAGACAAAGACGGTGCACAACAGTGAACATGCAAGGTGCTACGGGTTCCACCGGAATAAATAGGTAGACAAACAAGGGGAACACAGGTGCACTTAATTTAGTATTAAGGTGTAGACAGTACACACGTAGACACACTAGGTGGGGACGAAGCGTCGACTCAGTAATCCGGTCAGCTAGATCTTATTTCCCCATGCTGCGGTGGCACATGTGTTACACTTAAATGTTTTACACAAATTAGAAGAATGAAATGTGCCTGTGAAACTATAGTGTGCAGTATATATTTACAGTAGTATGAACAATACTGTTCTTGTAACAACTATTGCAGAACAGCTGACCTTCATGTCTTAAAATAACAACTGACTGTTGTTATTGTTGTTGTAGTTGTTGTTACTTAATTATCTAATGCCATGTGTGTTATTTACTCACTCACTCACTACTATCATTACCGCTTAATCCTGTATTCAGGGTTGCGGGGAGCCTGAAGCCTATCCCAGGAGACTTAGGGCACGAGGCAGGATACACCCTGGACAGGGTGCCAATCCATCGCAGGGTGTGTTATTTAATAGTTTTAAAATCTCCAGTATTGTTCCATAATGTAGAAAATAATATCACTAAACAAAAAACATTGAATTAGAAGGTGTGTCCAAACTGTTAACTGGTACTCTACAAGCTGCATTCAAGTCAAACCAGCTGAAAACTTGAATGAATGCAGGAGTAGGACCTATTGTACCCATAATCCCTTATCATTGTTTCATGCCATAATGTTAGTAATGTAAAGGCTAATTATTTATACTAACTGAGTAACAATTAGTATGTACTGTTATTTATAATAACACATACATGATAAATACAAATACTATAGAATGAGAAAACAACATACAGCGTTCAAGTCAAACTGGGACATTTCTCATGAATGAAGGGTAAACTCTGGCCCGATCCCAATGAGATGTGGTGACATAGCTTACAACAGGTTATGGTCGCTGAACCGCTGAATGTCCAGGTGGTGCTTGGAAAATAATGTGGGCTTTATAGACAACTGGAAGACCTTTGAGGGCAAAGCTGATCTGTTAGGGCGGGACGGTGTCCATCCCACTCGGGACGGTGCTGCTCTCATTTCTTGTAGTATAGCACATAGTCTCAGAAGAGGCCTAGTTAATCGGTGACAATCCAGAGCCCAGGCCAGGGAGCAAACAGACAGGCTAAAACAACCGGCTGCCAGTTGGATAGAGTCGTCACTCAGGGGTCATCATATTGAGACTGTGTCTGTTCCCCGAGCTAAACACAAATTTAAAAAGACTCAGAACGTCTGTTTTAGTAATTTAATTAACATAGATACCACAAACTTTGATCACACTGAATGCGCAGTCGGCACCTCTGATCTGAAGCTAGGACTGTTAAATATTAGATCTCTCGCGTCTAAAGCAGTTATTGTTAATGAAATTATCACAGATCAGGAGTTTGATATATTATGTTTAACAGAAACCTGGATTAAACAGGACGAGTATGTAGCTTTAAATGAAGCTCCTCCTGGATACAGCTACATACACCAGCCTCGGCCAACTGGTAGATGAGGAGGCGTCGCAGTTATTTACAGCAATAATCTGCCTATCGTTCAAAAACACGGACACAAATGTAATGCATTTGAAGTTCTCTATAGTAATATAAAAAGTGTGGCTACAAATATTAAGTCTGCTCAGTCGATCCCCCCAAGGCCGTACTCTGAATTTCTCTGTGAATTTGCAGAGTTCCTTGCAAACCTAGTCATTTCTGTAGAGAAAGTGTTAATTGCTGGAGATTTTAATATTCATTTTGAGAATCCAGAAAACCCTCTGAGAACAGCATTTATGTCCATACTAGACTCAGTAGGAGTAAATCAATATGTAGTAGAACCCACTCATTAGGCATTCGGATTAAGTATAAGAAATTTATTCACAATTCCACTGTCTTTAGTTATCTCAGATCACCATCTTGTCTCAATTAAAGTTTGTCATAGTAATAATGTATGCACAGCGCCACACTACTGTATTAAACGTGCGTTCACATCAAATACCACACAGAGCTTTATCAATAATCCTCCAGAGTTACCAACTTTGACTGGATCACCATCTGACTCCACAGAACTGGATCAGGCGACTGAACATTTAGAGTCAACATTTCGTTATACCTTAGATAATGTAACTCCAGTAAAAAGGAAATTGATTAGAGATAAGAAACTCGCTGGTATAATGATCACACGCGCAGTTTAAAACAAACCGCTCGGAAATTAGAACGTAAATGGTGTCAAATCAAATTATTAGTATTTCAAATAGCATGGAAGGAGATCATCCTGAACTATAGAAAAACTCTCAGTGATGCTCGATCAACGTATCTCTTCACTCTTATAGAAAATAACAAAAATAATCCTAGATTTTTATTTAATACCTTAGCCAAATTAACCAGAAATAAGACCACTGCAGAAATCTCCACAACAACAACTTACAGTAGTGAGGACTTCAAGAACTTCTTTAATAATACCTTAGCCAAATAATAATAAATAATTAAATAATACAATTGTAAACATTAAGCATAAAGTTGAGGCTTTGAAACCGGACAATGTAATTGATGCAGGTGTTAAACTAACCATGTCAGATCAGAACATAGAATACTTTACTCCCCTTGAAGAGAATGAATTCATTTCACTCATCTCTTCTGCAAATTCATCAACCTGTATATTAAATCCTATACCGACACATTTTCTCAAACAGATAGTGCCAGAAATAACAGAACCCCTGATGAAAATAATTAATTCTTCAATCAGCATTGGGTATGTTCCGAAATCTTTTAAATGAGCAGTTATTAAACCGATAATTAAGAAGTCTGACCTCGACCCCGGTCAGCTGTCCAATTACAGGCCGATATCAAACCTCCCCTTTATCTCTAAGATTCTGGAAAGGATAGTTGCGGAGCAGCTATGCTCATATCTACATAGAAATAACATACATAAACCGTATCAGTCAGGATTTAGGCCTCATCACAGCACAGAGACAGCACTCGTTAAAGTAGTAAATGACCTCCTATTGGCCTCTGATCAGGGTTGCGTAACTATGCTTGTGTTCGACCTCAGTGCAGCTTTGGACACAATTGATCATAGCATTCTCCTTCACAGATTCAAAAATGTAGTAGGAATTAAGAGAACAGCCCTCCCTTGGCTCAGATCCTATTTGACTGATCGTTATCAGTATGTAGATTTAAATGGTGATTATTCTGCATGTTCACTAGTGGAGTTTGGAGTCCCACAGGGTTCGGTTTTAGGCCCACTGCTTTTTTCCCTTTACATGCTTCCTTTGGGCAACATTATCCGTAAGCATGGTATTAATTTTCACTGTTATGCTGACGAAACACGGTTATATGTCTCAGCAAACCAGATGAGAGAAACCAGCTTGCTAAAGTTGAGCAATGTGTAAAGGATATAAGAGACTGGATGCTAATTAATTTCCTTCTGCTTAATCCTGATAAGACAGAAGTTCTAGTCATAGGACCGCATGCAGATAGAAGCAAGATTTTAGATCACACTGTAATTTTAGATGGCCTTTCTGTTCTATCTAGTGCAACAGTAAAAGACCTTGGTGTGATTATAGAGTCTAGTCTTTCATTTGAAGCTCATGTAGACAATATCACCAGGATAGCATTCTTTCACTTCAGAAATATTGCCAAGACAAGAAATATATTGTCACTAAACGATGCAGAAAAACTAGTTCATGCTTTTGCCACCTCAAGGTTGGACTATTGCAACACTTTACTGTCTGGTTGTACAACTAGGTAGTATTGAGGCTTGGTAAACAAGCTTCAATTAGTTCAGAATGCAGCAGCGAGAATCCTCACTAGAACCAGAAGATATGAGCACGTCACCCCTATCTTATCTTCACTTCATTGGCTCTCTGTGAAATTTCGCATTGATTTTAAAATACTACTTTTGACATATAAAGCATTAAATGGTCTCGCGACGCAGTATCTGAGTGAACTGCTAGTGTTTTACGATCCGCCATGCCTACTTAGATCAAAGGATGCTGGGTGTTGTCAGTACCACGTATTATAAAAACTACAGCAGGAGGCAGAGCTTTTTCTTACAAAGCCACAAAGTTATGGAATAGCCTTCCAAATAGTGTTCGGGATAAGACACAGTCTCAATGTTTAAGTCTAGGCTAAAAACCTATTTATTTAACTAAGCATTTTGTAAGTAGATTTGCTGTTGGTAAAGGAGCAGATCTGGGGGACTCATGGACGTAGAGTATTATGGTGAACTGGTATGTTTAGATGCTGTCCTCCCCACTCTCATTGATCACTCAGGTTTGTTGACGGTGAGGTGATTGGTTGCTTTACATCTCAGTGAGCCCTTATGTCTGTGTTTCCTTCTGGCTCTCCCTTTTAGTTATGCTGTTATAGCTAGTCTTGCCGGAGTCCCTGCTTGCACTCTACACTAAATATACATTCACCTTATACATTATGTGACTGTGATTATACCTAACTGTTATCTCTCCTCTTTTGCTCTCCCCTCTCCTGTTCTCTCTCCCCATCGCTCACTTCCCTCTCTCCCCCTCTCTCTCTTTCCCTCTCCCTGTCGAGCTACACATGTCGTTCCTGAGCTGCCATCGATCCAGACTTCCTCTGCCCTCTGGATCTGTCTGACACATCCTGGTGCCCCGCTTCTGGTTGGCTCGTCTGGATGTCCCATGTGTCTCTTTGGGATGCGTCTGATGTCTGGGGGCGGTTTCACTCTACTATGAAGACGGTTCTGGCCTCTCATGATGTTGATGGACGTTTCTCTCTCTCTCTCTCTCTCTCTCTCTATAGAGAGAGAGAGAGTGATTGTACACTATACCACTATGAGGATGTACAGTATTTAGTAATAGAGACAAACACATTGTAAATCATTCTGGATTAGGGTGTCTGCCAACTGCCATAATCTGAGCTAATGTCCCTATAAATATTTTTATAATAGACTGGCAGTATTATACACTCTGTACTGAACCTAACTGGTTTAACTAATTAGCTAAT
Source organism: Clarias macrocephalus (assembly GCA_011419295.1). Lineage (NCBI taxonomy): Eukaryota > Metazoa > Chordata > Actinopteri > Siluriformes > Clariidae > Clarias > Clarias macrocephalus. Next base: position 8,375 of record JAAGKR010012104.1, read on the forward strand.
TATATCAATTTCTTAATTGAACACTATCAATTCCTTAATTGCACACTAAACACTAAAAACTCCAGAAACCTTGTTGAGTTGGGAGGACGTGGGAACCTGTTAGTTAATGCACTCAGCATTCATACACATCTTTGAATTCATACCAGGAACAATTATTGTTCCAGATATGCTTATTCATAATTCTTTTAAATGAACTCTCCAAAACAAACAAACAAATAATTTTTTTTTTAATGCATTGGAAATCACTAGGGGTTTCATTCATACCTAGTTTTTTGTTCTTTTATTACACTTTGGCTAAAGAGGTTATATAATGATAAAATATATTACCATAACATTAAATATTGTTATAATTGTAAATAGCAATAAATACTGTAGATGATTCAGTTGTAATTTGTGACTGATGTGTTCTTAGACTGCCATCTAGAGGTCATATCATGTAACAACTTCACATGTTCACAATTTCCTCTAAACAAGATCAAAATTCCCCACGGAAAAAAAATGCATTACTGTACTGTACATACATTTTATGAATCTAACCTTAGAATGACAATGCATTGTTTGATGTGTAGTAATACTACTGTAGTTACTGTGTTAGACACTGTGGTCAACTGAAAAACATGATGAAATGTTGAACACTTGTATTATCAACATGCAAAATCCATTCTCAGACTGTACATGAGAAGAAGAAAAAAACATATCACAATGAAGGACAGTCATATGTGTTGACTCAAAACATTGTGATGTAAAATTAATTTCTATGCTATGATACAGTGTCTATAATACTTCAAATAGAACAGGTCTTATTTGGACGTTATGATGTGGTAAACTATTTAGTCAATGAAATTTCATTTAATGATCTTATCCTGTGTTGTCATGTTACAGCTTTGCCTACTTTTCTCATTTTCTCAACTACCTTCACAAGGAAAGATTTTCATAGTTCCATGTACTTTGAGCATCAATAGTTTGCAAAGCTGTCATTAAAGAAAGTGATTTTTTAAAATCATTTAAATGCAATACATAATTCTATAAGTGTTATAATTTTTATGTACAGTAGAAAACAGAAAATAAATTTTGGGACTTCAGTACTCTATATCATGGGTTGCACAGCCTCAATTACCTGTAACCAGTCCCTATGAATTAAATAAATAGTATAGTAAATAGTAAAATAGTAATAATGCTATAATATAATAGTATATACTATAATAGTATAAAAATAATATAATATAGTATAATAGCAAATGAACACTAAATAAATACTATAAAAAAAATCACCTCCTTATCCCACTGCAGGACTATAAACCAAGGCGCTACCCCATTAAAACACTAGCCTGGACTTGGGCTGGATCTTAAGCAAGAGCAAGTATGAGGTTTTAATGTCATGAATGGCCAAGTTGTAAAACAACTCTTTAGCTAGATCCATAAAAAGCATATAGTGGCTTCCAAAATCATCAGATCTAAGGTCATAGACAGGGTGAATTAGTCAGGGAGTCACGTATTAAGCTATGCATGCTACAATATAACAGGAACAATGACTTTACACTATGTATCAGACAGCCGTGTCATGCTGTCCATCACAAAAAATTTTTTTTGTCATTTTATAATTAATATAATTTATGCAATTTATACTTTTATTGTCCATCATATAAATAAACTTTTTTTTTTCTGTAACCATACAAACACTTTTTTTTTGCTGGTTAGAAATGCAAATCTATCAGCCTCTACATGAAATTGCATGCAAGAGTTTCATTACACTGGTGTGGCCTCCTTAAAAGGGTTTAAAAGCATTTTATCGGTCCGTTCATCATCTTGACAGGCAGGAAACCAGAAACCTCCCTTTTCTCATTCATGTGGGATAGAAGGGATGTGCCTTGCTCTGTTTGCTCCACCTATAACCACACACCCAGTCACAAAGGCCGTGATGCTCGTAAACCTACTTCTACAGAGCGATGCCATTCATCTTGACCAGTTGTATAAACAAAGAAGGCGAAACCTGAGCAAGGATGCAAAGAGTGGAGACAGTGGAAGAGCACGACACGAGCATGAACTCTTTACCGAGCAAGTTCCAGTCCAAATTAGAGATGGCCATGAGCATGAGTGAGGAGGAGAAACTCTACAGGTATAACGGTGTCCTCTATCCTGTGATCATAAGCCCAGAGGAGAACCTCAGAGCTTTGGAGACTGTAGAGGCACGCAGCGATGATATAATGCTGGTGGCTTATCCAAAATGTGGTAAGTGCAAGAAAAAAGAGAAATAATAAGAAGTATACAGTATAGCAAATACCTCCTGGGATTACATGGCTCGTTCCAATAATTTGCACAAGATTGAGAAACTTGAAGGATGAATATAACCATTTTCTCTATGTAAAGATGATGTCCATGTTATTATTAGCATTTGTTTTATAATAATTCATATTATGCAAGTCTGGTTTAAATGTAATAATCAAATGCTAACTGTGTATACATGATCTTAGTTACCCTAACACTTTGGGGTCAAGAATATTTTTCATTTGGCCATACGGTGCATATGCAAAGACATACACAAAATTCTGTTTTAGATGGATAGACAGATAGACAGACAGACAGACAGACAGACAGACAGATAGATAGATAGATAGATAGATAGATAGATAGATAGATAGATAGATAGATAGATAGATAGATAAAAATATTAGTGAAGCAAAAAAACAGCTTCATGCTGATTATGGTGTAAAGGATTCCAAAAGAAGCCATGCACTCTAGGAACATGGTCCAGAGACTGTTTTTTGTCCTCGCAAGCTTACAGAGCAGAGATGACATAGCAATCTCCAGAGGGGAGTATCAAATGAAACATATGGCCTCTCACCACATGGTAGTGCCCCTTGATATGGGGCCCCTCTGTTACACAGAGCCATTTAGCCTCCCCCCTCCTGTGCAAGATGAGGACCTGAGCAGACCTTAGATGTCAAGTGTTCTTAAGGTTAATCACAAAGCGCAGTTGCATGCGGAGGGTAACACATCTTACGGGATATCGTCTGCACCAGATTCCTAAAATGAAATCAACAAATAACCCTTAAGCATTATCTGCACAAATCTTTTGTCTTTATCTCTTGAGGTGAAACTCATTCACAAAATTGAATCTAAAACAATCCAGTAACATTTCTTGTGGAATAATTGCTGGTATTCTTTGGTTAGATTTTCTTATTATTAAATCAAATACAACATGTTACCTTCTGTACAACTGTACAGTGTGATTAGACCTACAGTACATCAATTCATTGGAATCCATTATATCTATATCAATTCAATCCAGTTTGTTAACAGATCACCTTTAGGAAGACTGACTGTTTTTACTAGTGTGTCTAGTAAAGTATCTGCATAACCAAAAGATTTGCCTGCATAAAAACCTATGAACTGAACTGTCCCAGGGTTTAACTGGATGCTTGCAATTCTGCGTAAAATCATAACAGCCGGCACAGGAGAGAAAGTAGACTCCAAGACGCCACCTCTCCTGGAGTTCTTTGGTCCAGAAATGTTGCAGGTAAGAAGATCTATCCATTAGTCAGACAAGCTAAATGAAAAGTCTTAGAAACTTTATCGGTGATCAGTAATGGATGTACAGTATGTGGGAATTTTCTCATGGTTATACTGTATAATCACTAGGCGGCACGGTGACGTGGTGGTAAACATTGTCGCCTCGCACCTCCAGGTTCTGGGTTCTTCACCTTGTGTTGTGTGGGTTTCCTCCAGGTGCTCTGGTTCCCTCCAACAGTCTAAAGACATGCAGATTATGCTGATCGGTGTTCTCAAATTGGATAGTTCATAGATTGTGAATGTGAATGTGTGATGGATTGACGTCCCATCCTGGGTGTACCCAATGTGCATCGGAAACATTTCCTTCAGTGCCATGACGAAGGCCCGGGTTCAAATCCCACCCGATGCCCCAACTCCATCTACTGGATGCATGGCCAAGCCATATAAAAAGGGAAGGGTTGCATCAGGTTGTTAAACAAGTTGTGTGCGAATTGGGTCATCCGCTGTGGCGACCCCTTGATGTCCAACAACAATCATTTACATTTACAGCACATTATCTATCAACATATACAGTAAATGTGCCTTATAGTCACAATTAAATACAAATTCATGCATAAGCAGAGCAAACGATGGAATTATGTGTACACAACATCTTCACTCCTTCTTCTAGATCGGTAAAAAAAAAAATTCAACCCATAATATAAAGCATTGTTTGCCGTTTTTTTTTTTTTACTTACTTACTGTGAATATGCTCGTTTCCCTTTCTCATACTATGCGTCTGTGTTGCAGTTACTTAACCAGGCCCCATCACCAAGATTACTGGGGACGCATATGCATCCTGATAACATTCCACCTGCTTTCTTTCAAAAGAAAACAAAGGTATGTGTTTGCACATCAAACCACATGTAAAACTCAGTTTTGGCATTGATGTCTCAAATATAGTTTATGCAAGCATCAAGAATTATCCTATTGAATCACTTTTGTAAAAGTAGTCACGTTTCCAGTTTATGGTTTTGTAATGATAACCTGTAATAATAGGGAAGTCGGGACCTACATGGCTTAAAATGTACTCTGTTAGAATGGAATCGTATGTATTGTACTTAATTGTAAGATTTAGAGTGTTTTGGAATACAACTGTTCAATACAACTGTGCTTTGTACCAGTTTTTTATGCTTGTGCATTAACCACCTGCACTGAACAGGTCTGATCAGAGTGATGGATAATTTGTACCTTTAGTAAATTGTGACATGTGAATGTGTCTGGGTGGACTGCAGACGTTTTATATCTTCATTAATGGATGTTTTTTGATGTCTCTCTTCTAGATGCTGGTCATTTTTCGCAACCCAAAGGACACAATGGTCTCATTTTATCATTTTTCAAATAAGAGTCCAGTTTTGCCAAGTGCAGAGCCCTGGGATCGGTTCTTTATGGATTTTATAAGTGGGGAAGGTACAGACAGTTATTTTAAATAGATTTTGCCAATCTAAGCTGACAATTGTCCATAGTTTTCAAGTTTTACTCTGATCAATGAGCGAGAGCGTGTATAGTTATCATATTGACCCATTTGGACTCCTGGACTCGGGTGGCTGTAGCACTGATACATTTTCTCTAAGATAGGGTGAATTCTATTCTGTTAAATCACTCGGAAGCACCGTGGATATTTAATTTACAAAACAGCATTTTTCTTTTTAAAATTAGACTGATATTAATAATAAAGTTCAATAGCAGTATTTTGCAACTTACAATACAGTATACGTGCACATTTACTCAAGAGCACCCCTGTAGTTATCTCATTAAGATTCACATGTGACATTTCTGTCATGGTGTGGGTAAACCTTAAAGACCATTATTAAATAGTAACACTAATAGATATTCTAATAGTTAGTGTTTACATTTGCAAAACTTTTCGTGTGACCTTCAAGCAAAGTTTGATTATAAGTTCAAAATTTTAGATTTGAAACACAGCTCATGACATCAGTGGAACTACAGAAAGAGATAAAGTGGAAAACTTACAACAGGAATGTTTCTGTGCATCCAGTGAATGTCACATTTAATGCCTCAGGTGTACATTAGAGTTTAAACAATGCCTCGTGGTTCATTATCATGAATCATGAATATGCCAGACATCCCTGCTTTGAATACATTTTTTGTCTGTCACCATTCCAGAAATTCTTTCAATAAACATATGCATTTATAAAAACACACTCCTGACGTTTTGTTAAGCTGTCAAGAAATCTTAGTGCATCCTTCTCACCAGACTAATGTTCGAAGCATTCCCCATTTGAATGTAAACATATTCTTCCATTCTGATGACACTCAAATGGATTTGATCTAAAAATGGATCATAAGTTTTTGTACGCATTTGCTATGTCCATATCAGCTTCAGAGCACGCTGTTTCCATAAGTGCTCTCATGTTATTTCACCACACTATCACTGTTCAAATGTAACAGTACTTAAATTAAATTAATTAATCTGACATTTAAAAAAATAGGGTGATTCAATGATATAATTCTAAATAACAAAATCTTCCAATTTTCTTTACAGTTCCTTGGGGCTCTTACTTCGACCATGCTCTTGCCTGGGAAAAACACCTGAATGACTCAAACATCATGATCATCACATTTGAAGAACTCAAGCAAGTATGTTCTTTCTTTAATTTACACTGGCATAGTGTAGGTTTTAGGCACATAGGGTGGACATATTCTCCATATTCTGTATATACTGTACTGTATATTACATTGAGTTAGTAGCTAAGAACATCTCTCTTTGTCTATTAGGACCTCTGTGGAAGTGTTGAGAAAGTGGCAGAGTTTTTTAGCTTTAAATTAACTGGTGCTCAGATTCAAACCATTGCAGAGGAGAGTACCTTTGATGTCATGAAACAGCGCTCCAAAGATTCCCATGGCCGGATGGGGAAAGTCTTTTTCAGGAAAGGTGGGTAAAAAAAAACTATACACATCCAGTTATTAATGTACACTAGAGCAGTTATTTAATGGACACTAGAGAAAGAAAGGTTTGGCTATTAATACATTATTTTTACTTTGTTGACTTTACCTTAAGACCTTTTGTTGCTGATTGTTGGCCTGGGGGCCATGGAATGGGCCTGGAATATCAGTTTGTCCCTAGCACTTTTTCACACCTGAGAGATGAATTAAGTTCACTTACAATATCATATGTCAAGCACGAGTCAGAATATGTTATTAGACATGGGCAGTGGAGGAACATGTGATTAAACTTGGGCATGAGAGGTATTTGAAAAGCCAAACAATGTGAACCAGTATGAGGCAGGGAAACCTGTCATGATGTCCAAAGTAAGGGATGACTATAAGTATTTTGGAGTAGATGGTGGCATTAACTTTCCTATAGACCTTTAGATTATTAGGACACTGCACTCTGCACATACCTCCAAGCAAGAAACAAATTTTTGGATGTCAGATGTCATGTGAGGCCTCCAGAACTTGTTGTGAGGTGGACTGTGGGTTATATGGATGTCAAGGTATCCACTGACAGGAGAAAATCATCACACAATGATGTCACTCAATGTGATGTCACTCAAGATGATGTCACTCAGGAAGTTATTAGCCACTTTTTGGCATAGTTTTAAAGTATTGTCATGGCTGAACCATTTAAGATATAATTAATCCCTTCGCAATTTTGCATCCTCGATGTTTTGAGATCATATTGGCCCGGTTTGGTCAGGATTACATAAATTCTCTAGGAGGAGTATATCTAAATCAATTTGCAAACAACCCAAGATAACTGACTTCCTGTTGAGTTGAGCCCATGACATGCGAGTGATAGTTGTTTAGCTCAATGACATCTAAATGTGTACCAGGTTTCGTATGTATAGGTTCAAGTGTATATAAGCTATGCAGCAAAATCTTGTTTTTAGCTGCTCAAGTGTCCTAATGGCAGCAGATCCAACCTGTATAATGATTTTCATGACTTTCTGGTCATGTTAATCCCTAATTGAGGAAAGGAGAGTGTGCTAGCATTTAAATAAACATTAAATATGATTTAATTATATTACTAAAAAGCATGAACAATCCTAGTAGTAATTATTAAGTTATTAAATACCACTTAAGTCTTTTGTTACAGCAATTTGGTTTGCTATATCAGTATAATTAATTACTGTAGCATAGAGATCTAAATGATTCAAAACTGCAAAGAACTCCCTACTGAAGGTCAGTTAATACTGCATAGGAAGAAATGGATTTGGTATAAAATTGTATATCACTTTAGGTGTTTGCTAGTCCATGCGATTTGCCCGTATCGGGTGAAGCTGTCAATCACACCAACCATGTCCTTTAATTCATTACCATATTTATTGAAAGGAAAACATGGGGTTGGCAAAGTGGTGGATGTTAATAAAATATAGTAACAAATTATGTCATTTAAACACATAAATGTTTTGACTTATTTTTATTCTTTGGGGTGCTGGACCGTGTCTGAGACTGTGCTCTTAATTAGACTTACCTGAAACATGAGTTATGATGTATTGTTCATACAGTATGTATATACAGTGTAGAATGTATAATAATAGTTATGTAATGTCTTTTTTGTAGGTGAAGTAGGAGACTGGAGAAACCACTTCAGTCAAACACAGAGTGTGCAAATGGATGCTGCATTTGAGGAGCATCTTGGAGGGACTAAACTTGGAGCCAGGCTAAATTATGATGTGTATTGCAAGTGAATAGAGAAACCAGGCACTGTAGTGCAACAGGGAATGATACCTCAGGGAATAAGTGGTACTTGATCTACAGGAGAGACCTATTGTTTTCTTTCACAGATTAAGTATATTGATAAGACTGAAACCAAGATAAGACAGGTTGATAATACATGACAGCCACAAATCGTCTATTATGTAAAGATTCATCTCTTGTTAACCTTTGTTGAGGTGTACAGTCGTGTCCAAAGGTTTTGAGAATGACACAAATATTAGTTTTCACAAAGTTTGCTGCTAAACTTCTTTTAGATCTTTGTTTCAGTTGTTCTGTGCACTTCATACATTTCAAAGGCTTTTATCGACAATTACATGACATTTATGCAAAGAGACAGTATTTGCAGTGTTGGCACTTCTTTTTTAGGACCTCTGCAATTCGACTGGGCTGCTCTCAATCAACTTCTGGGCCAAATCCTGACTGATAGCAACCCATTCTTTCATAATCACTTCTTGGAGTTTGTCAGAATTAGTGGGTTTTTGTTTGTCCACCCGCCTCTTGAGGATTGACCACAAGTTCTCAATGGGATTAAGATCAGGGGAGTTTCCAGGCCATGGACCCAAAATTTCAACGTTTTGGTCCCCGAGCCACTTAGTTATCACTTTTGCCTTATGGCACGGTGCTCCATCGTGCTGGAAAATGCATTTATGTTCTTCACCAAACTGTTGTTGGATTGTTGGAAGAAGTTGCTGTTGGAGGGTGTTTTGGTACCATTCTTTATTCATGGCTGTGTTT
>JAAGKR010012105.1:0-17339 GCA_011419295.1 Clarias macrocephalus
TTAGAATGGGGACCATATGATATGACCACAAGATGTCAATCAAACAAGGAACATGCAGCCTGGATTGATAAGCATTTTCATTTTACTGTGCTCTAAATGCGGAGCCATATTGCTCCTCTAGAGCCACGAATGAAGGCGTTACTCAGCTCATAAGCAAGCTGAGGACGGGTTAACGAGTGTAGAGCAGGTCATGCTTACCTTTCGCTCCCCGCAGGACAAATCCAAAGCCTTCATTCTCTTTCTTCTGCAGCATGGCATCTTTCTCCTCAATGATGTAATCACTGGCAAGGAAAGAGGATGGTATTTAGATCACAATCCAGCACCATTACTGTACAGATGTAACCCAGGTTTCTGTCAAGTCGGGGAAAAAAAAAAGTCCCGCTCTCGTGCTGATGAGCCAATCAGGATAAAAGCTGAGTTAGGGGTGAAGTGAATACAATGAAAAAAATGCTCAGGTAGTACTTTTAGTCCCACTGCACTACTTCACAGCAGGCTCCATTACTGCATTAAGTGATTGGACAAAATGCTAATATCACCCTTTTTATACTATTAGAAACAAGAGTTGAAATATAAGGGTAGTCACCTCTGTCAAATCCCTTTTTCCCCTGAAAGCAAGTCTCTCTCTCTCTCTCTCTCTCTCTCTCTCTCTCTCTCTCTCTCACACACACACACACACACATTTTATGTAGTACACTCATTGCCCTGTGCATCATTCAGGCCAAATAGATAAACCTTAAAACCTTAAATAAGAGCATTTTTAAAAAATTTTTTAATTTTGCTTTTTTATTAAAACAGATATATGAGGACTAGCCAAAAGCCAACCATCTTGTCATGTATTCCTATCATCACATATCCCATTTGGTTGGGAAAAAAAAACCCTGCAGACATACACCCCTTTCTACTCCATCAGCAGCCATCTGTCTGGTTGTACAGAGATGACTGGAGTTGGATGCATTAGTACACACAGCTGAGGCAGCTCTGTTTTTAGATCACTCGCTCAGAGGAGCACAGACTCACTGTACAAACATGACCAGCATCTCGCATCATACAAATAGCCAGTTTACAACGCGGGCCCATTACTGCCCTGTATTAAAAACTGTACGACTGGCAAACTCTTCTTCAATATCCTAGGACTGGAATTGAATGCTGCTTGACTAATTATAGTACTGTAATGTATTGCACTACTGTAGCTAATGATAAAGGGAGTGTTTGCTCAGAAATCAAAATGGTAAGAAGAAACATATAATTATGCAGCCCATGTCTGCCAGTAATGGCATGGTGAATAAAGAGAGTGCTTTCGCATGATACTTTTTCCAACCTAGTTTGATGGACAGCTTACACGTACCTCCGAAGCTCTTACTGTTCGACTATTCTTGCTGTTTATTGGAAGCACTTCTGATGTAGCCTTAATGCTGTGTCTGCGAGTCATGGCACAGAACAACCGCTGAGTTAGATGCTGCACGGATCACAACCTGACTACTATCTTTGTCATGCAGCATTATCTCTCTCTCTCTCTCTCTCTCTCTCTCACTCTTTTTCTCTGGGGTCTTCATCACTGATGCATTAGAAATGACAGGAACATAATTGGGCAGTGAAGAATCAATTAGATCAATTACAGATGATTCTATTGCGTTAGTGCCTCGGGTAACAAGAGTGAGGATGATGCTCTGTAGAAGTCCAGATAAGACTTGCTTACTGAGACAAGCTGCACTTCGCTTTCACGTCACAGACGTACAGTACTGTACAGTAAGGTCCTCAACTTACAGTTTTGTACCCAAGCCTCGAATAACGAAAGTTGACTCCGCATTAAATTACACACCGCTCACGTTATACTGAACTTCCAGCCTAGTGACACACAGTATGACTGCAAATCAATCCCTGCTAATGAGGATAGGTTCCCTGTTGAGTCTGGTTCTTACCAAGATTTCTTCCTATTGCCATCTCAGGGAGTTTTTTTTCGCCCTCTGATAATCTGATAATTATGATTTATACATATTTCCGCACACTTTTAAAAAAAAAAATTCTGTAACGCTGCATTGGGACAATGACTTTACCGTATAAATAAAACTCGACTGAATTGAACTTAATCCACAGGTGTGACATCCATGCTGTCCGTTTTCAATTTCAAATTAATTCATGTTAAATAGATTTGGATGATAATGAATTATTATTATCACATGATCCTGAGAATGTACTTCTACCCAAAAACTATTAGTTCAGGTAAAAAGCTGAATTGGCTATGGATGACACTTTTGACACTGCTGGCAGAAAGGAATCACAGACCTAGTGTATGAACAGGACAAGTGTTGATGTTCCAATACTTTTGACTGTGCTAAATAACAGATCACAGTTATGAGAGTAAAAACTCCATTTTTATTTCACTGATGCACTTATCCCAGTGTTTTCTTAGTTCTCAGGATCCATTATCGGACTGATTGTTTCACGTCTAAAACGCGGGCCTCCCAGGAATTCCTTTAATGCCCCAAATATGTAGAAATGACTTGGAGCGAGGTCAGGACCGTACAAGAGATGTAACGATAACTTCCAGGCAAGTTCCAGGAATGAACAGGTGGTGTTGGTGAATGTCTGTGTGTCCAGTTCCCACAGACAGATATGTCTCTTTTGCAAGTTGGCGACAAGTGATTTTCATCGATTGGATGTTCCACCTGAATGTTCACGGGATCGACTGAACCAGGTTCTACACAATGAATTTCAGTACAAGTCTGGTTTGATGTGAACGCTCCAGCGTTTATAAATAAATTCTCATATCGGATTTAGAATAGAATCACTATAATAATCAAAGCATTTCACAAGTGTACCGAAACGACAAGTGCGAGATGTGCTGTTTACACGGTAGGAAGTGCTTGAGAGGAAGACAAATGCTGATCTAGCCTGGCTTATGGAAGTTTGAAGTGGTTTGGAATTGTTCTATTATTTATTGAATTTGCTCAAATTCCAGGAAATATATATTATATTTTCCCGTTAGATTCCAGGGCCCTGTGGTGTTCAGAAAGGCACTGTATAGGCTCAGGGCTCCAGGGACAGACAATATGTCTTCATTTATTTCAGGTTATTCCTGTCTTCAATTGGAAAATTGGAGCCATCTGTCTATCTGTATAATGCTTAAATTCTCAGTAGACTATTTCGGAGATCGCTCCTTGCAGTGAGAGGTCCTTGGGTATTCATCCCATTGCTCTGGTCCTTTTATCCATGATGGATGATGGCTCAGGGTTATATACAGTATCTCTCCTTAGTGGCGAAAACATACAGAAAAAAAAACAACAACAACAACTAAACACTGACTTTATCTAGATATTCATGGCTGATCGGTTGTATCAGTTTTATTAGTTTTTGTAAATATATTCTACTTTTATTCATTTGTCCACAAGAGGGTGTTTGTAATTCACTGTATCCAGCAATACAGCAGACTGAGCAGAGCACTACTGTGAATATACTGTAACATTGGCCCCAAACAAAAAAAGTGTAAAAAAAAAAGTACATAAGAGTTTAATTATACATATATTTGTGTGTCTTCTTATCGAGTACATTCATTTATTATATGAGCAGGAACTAATTTATTTAGTCCACTGGGGTTTTGTTGATATTTCATTTAAAAAGTGTCTAAACTAGGACTGTCAGTATTAACAAGTTAACATATGTGATCAATCTAGACATTTCTAACGCATTTCTTTTTTTTCTTTTTTTAAATGCAAATTAATCATATGACCAGGTTTGACCCTAATGGCTTCCCATAATTTTATAATGTGTGTGATAATGGCATGTTTAGAACAGGTAAAAAGATAACTGTGCTGAAAAGTTTCATTATAAAAAAACTTATAAATGCAAGTTTGGGTAAAACCAATGTGTTTTGAATGAAACCTCCAAAGGGAACTATTTTTACAATAATAAAGTAATTGTGAGATGTGGGAGTGGTGGATTCGACGGCGAACGCTGTAAGTTGTTGAGTTTCTGATCTTACAGTAGGACCTAAGGTCGAGCCCCGCATCAGTGGGTTGACTGTGATTAATCGATTAAAAAATGTAATCGATTGACAGCACTTATCTAAACATCTAACATGTACTGACAAACTGCAACTATGGGAAGTCTGCCTCATACACCCCAAATGCTGTATAGAATACTCAGCATGTGTCCTAATTAATGAATGAATATGAACCCACACCAGAGTCATACAGTATGATGTCACCTATTCCCAATAACATGCCATCATCAAGTGTTCTATGTTTCTTACAGCACAGCTATTTGTATAAGATTACAATTTTATCCTGACATGACACGTCATTAACTGTTTAACATTTAACCTTGTGAAACTTCAACGAGACAAGTTACTTCCTGGTATCATTTACATTATAGAAGCTGTAAACATTTGCTCCTTTAACAGCAGATGTGGCATCTCTGGCTGCCGAGACTTCCATACACTAAAAATACACATCTATTTACAGAAAGATTTCCCATATCATTGGATATACATGTTCTATTTATTACTAGCCTTTGACTTTCACAGAGTCTGCCATTTAAGTTCATATGGAAGAGGTACCAATAGCTGTATTAGAACTTGAGCACGTTGATTGAAACTTGTAATTTGCTTTGCAACCAGCACTGCAGTGAATTTAGAAAGCAGCAAATGATGAATTCAATTCTTTTTTTTTTTTTTCGTACCCGTTCGTGATATTTTAATGAACAAGGTTCTGTCTCCTAAAATATTAACAAACTATTCATTTGAACCTCGGCATCTCTGTCCAGGTTAAATCAGTTGCTAAAGATGAATGAAAGAATGAGTGAATTAATGAATATAGTAATTGAATAATACTGAATGAGGACACTATACACTCCCATATTAATGAACATGACCTTTCGTGGTCCCACAAGCGTCATGCCTGACAGCATGTTCTGGTCTGTATAAAAGTAAAAAAAAACAACAAAACAAAACAAAAACACCAGCTCACATGGCTTTTGTTGGATCCCATGGGGTCCAGATGCTATTTATAGTCTGAGACAGGCATGGATAAAAGTAATATATACAGTAAATAAAAAAATATATATTATAAAAGCTGGTCTGAAATCTTGCCTAGATACAGGAAAGTTTTGTTGCGTCCATGCATAATTATACTACTATCGCTTTTTTAAAACAAATATAAAATTCAATCCATCCTTCCATTTTCCATTTCGCTTGCCATGTTTAGCGTCACAGGACATGGAGAATCTACCCCAGGGAACTTTAGGCACAAGTTAGGGGAACACGCTGGAACCCATCCCATCATCAGGTATGGCTCACCCAGTACGGCTACTGTATATAGCATATGCTATGTAGAATTGACAATAGAAGATTGAAAAACGTTGCCTGCTCTGACGAGTCTTGATTTCTGCCGTGACATTTGGATTATAGAACAGAATTTGACATGAAAGCATAGATCCATCCTACCTTGTATTAACAGATCAGGTTGGTGGGGGTGATACAATGCTGTGAGGCATGTTTTCTTGGCACACTTTGGGCCCCATAGTACCAAATGATCATTGTTTTAAGTGCCACAGCCTATCTGAGTATTGTTACTGACCATCTCAAACTGGTTTCTTTTGAACTTGATCATGAGGTCACTGTACTCAAATGGCCTCCAGGGGGCACCAGATCCCGATCCAAAGGAGCACCTTTGGGATGTGGTGGAATGGGAGATTTGCATTTGACAAACCTGAAGCAACTGAGGAAATGAAAGAAAGATTCCAACACCTTGCTGGATCTATGCGATGAAGAATGAAAGCAGTTCCAAAGGTACCAACGGTCCAACACAGTGCTAACAAAGTGCACCTAATGGAGTCGCCAGTGAGCGTAGACGATGTTGAAAATTGGAAAATACTACTGTTAAAGCATCTCTCCTGCTCTCTATTATTGATTTTTCTTTTCAAAACTTATGCCATTACACCACACATCCACCCCAGAGCTAAGCACCCTGGACAGAATCTTCGTGCATGCTGGTTACAGTTAAGCTGCATCCTATCTTAGGTCAATTAAGAGCAGCTGGAGTCCCTGCGATGTGCTAAACTAATCAATACAATTGGTGTTCCTGCTATTGAGTGCTAAATGCATGTGAGTGCCACAAGGGAGCAAGCTGCTTTCTTTAAGCTCATCCTGCAGGCGAGCTTGTTTGCTGTTGGTTGTTTGCTGTTGTCGTGCTGACTGACTGAGTGAAGATGGATGGAGTAAAGATGTGCAGTTTGACAGAGACATCCCAGTCATTAATCCTCTCTCTCTCTCTTTCTTTCCACATTGCTGCTTAAATCACTCCATCCCTGTGTCTCATCTCTTCATCCCAGTCAAAATTACCTCCATGTGTCATTCGAGTGTTACAAAAGGGTCTCTTATGGAACATGTTCTCTGTGCATAAATTGTCTTTCATCTATCAGAATTTTATCTTTCTTTTTTTTCTTTTTTTCTTTTTTTGACTTAATGCTACGGAATTAAGCAAAGTAATTCCCAGAGCACTAGCCATCATCGACACAACAAACAAGTATCATTGGTAGAATAAATTAAGTTTAGGAGATGGTGATAATAAACACAATAAGACAAATAAATGACTATTCATGGTTCTAAAGAGCAGAATCACTTTTGGTCTGCAACCACTAGATGGCAGTAGAGGCTTTGGGGAAAAAAAAAACTACATAAACTTGTAGATCAAATGCGACTATGTGCTATCAAGCTGAAATGCATTTTACACATGTACTGTATGAGTGCACACACACACACGCACACACACACACACACCACTACCAACCTTACCTGTAGGAGGTAAAATTGTCATAGGAGCCCACAGTGTAATGTCTGAACAGCCTCTTCGTACGATCCTCTCTTGTTTCTGGAAAACAAAACATTTTCAAATCCAACTCAAACATGTTAACTGTCTAATCTTTTTAATCTGTGGATGTATGCAATCTTGTCTGTCTGACTGGCAAGTTTTTAAGCTTGAGTGTGTATTTGTGTGTGAGAGAGAGAGAGAGAGAGAGAGAGAGAGAGAGAGAAAGGAATAGAGTGTGTGTGTGTGTTTGCTAGCGTGTGCATAAGTGAAAAAAGTGGCTCATTAATCCTGAAGCAGAGCGCCTGGTTAATAAGCCTGGCATCTTAAGTCTTGCTAGATTTATGTGATTAGACTTTGGGCTAAAAATCAATGCTCAGCTCCCCTGCAGAAGGACAATCTGCTATGTACACTTTTAGCCACATATGACCACACACACACACACACACAAGATGCCAACATGCCCTTTTTCACACGTGACTCACCAAAGCAAGCATACCCAGGTTTTGATTTCTTTCGTAAGAGCGTTACAGGTACAGATCCATACTAGTGATGAATATTTATTTCATTATTTTAGTCGACTTTGGTGTCTGATTCGAATCTTCTTGCGAATTCCAGTTGTGTCTCCTAGAGAGACATTTTGTCTGTATATCAGAATGCACACAGCGATGTTACTTGTCGTATATCTCTGGGCAAAATCAGACCAGATAAAGAATCAAGAAATAATGTCACCTCGGGCAAGCAAAGACTCTGGGGTGATCTTTGAGAAGAAGTAATGGCGGAAAGGCAGGGAGATAAATAGATAGATAGGAGATAGGCGAGCACTGCAGGTGAAAATTCACAGATAATCGTTTAACGGGAGCAATACACAGGCGCACATACTGTATGCATACACTGAGCAGGAGTAATGCAGTCGTTCATCATTTTCTGGAAGAAGACAGGGCCAGATAAAAACACACACACAGAGGTACAGTGATGGAGATTTTTAAGGCACACTGGAACAGACAATAAACTCCTGAAGTGCAATTAGTGTTCAGTTATATAGTAAAAAGAATTTTCATTGTACCTAGTAGATAAAGGTAAAGTCTAGCCTGAAACATATTAGCACTATACATGCGCATGGATATACTGAAATTAAAGCGTATTTAGTAATCTAGTGCTGGTTGATTGGTTGATTCTGCGTCCTTGTTGCTCCTGCGAGGAAACATCAAAGCAGGATATCAAAGACATCACAGCCATCCTGATATCCAGCACAACAGCACAACCTGGAGTTTATATATAATAGTTCCACAAACGCCATTTATTATCAACGGATTATGATTTGTCTGTTGATTTAACCGGTTAATGGTTTACGGTTGAACACCTGGCGGAATATTATCGAGCTGGCGAGACTGAAAGAAGTTTAAAAAATTCTTACCGGAACTATGTGAGGAGAATATACAGTACCATTGAGCTGTAGTGTAGTCAGGATTAACTTGAAATATTTACTTTATATTTCTACTTATTCCACTGTAGAATATCAGTTAACTTTAACAAATCACGGTAAATGGAAAGCTAGAGCGGAAGAGGGTACGATCCCTCGTTCCACACACCAAGTAGTGCCCTTGATCAGGGGTTTGGGATTCAGCCTTGTGTTAGAAGCTAGTTAGCTATGCAGCTATTTCAGTCAACTTAGAAGCAGTTACTAATGAGACAAAGTGTTGTTTTTCTTGCCCTCTATGGCTGCAGTTTTCTGCTCTCACCATGCTGCGACCAACAGTTAGTGTAATTACTGGTTGTTAGACCACCTGTGACATGGAGCGATACACGTAGTTATTGCTGTTACTGTCTATTATCACCACTCATGGAATTGGCTCGAACACCGAAGATCTCTCCTGCATCACCAACACACCAGCAGTCGTCAAAAAGGCACAGCAGTGACTCTACTTCCAGAGTTCTCTTAAAAGGAAAAATTAAATTATTGCTCAGCAGCGGACAGGAGAGCCCTGCAGAGGGTCATTAACCTCCAAGGTATAATCACAGGCTGCTCACTGTCCTCCACGGAGGACTTATTCGGTGATCGTCATCTCAGTAGAGCAACCCCAATACTGAAAGACACATCCCACTCTGGGAATCATCTGTTTGACCTGCTGTCCTCAGGTACTGTTGATGCGTCATGTCCATCATACTGTATAATGGACAATTAGCCTCAAAAACAATGTCTATCTGAGAGCCATACAAGAACTGAACACTACCAAGCACTGACATATATTGTTTGGGAAAAACTGTTCCACACACTTAATGTACAGTCACTTCACAGACAGCACTTTTGTACGTATTTAGTATCGACTGCACTACTCATGCAAATTACTACTCTAATCAATAAATGTGGAACATCCTCGAGTGTCATTCTGTAGCTGCTTTTTTATTATATTGTATTGTCTGAGGGCGGCACGGTGGTGTAGTGGTTAGCACTGTCGCCTGGCACCGCCAGGGTCCAGGTTCGATTCCCATCTCTGTGTGCATGCAGTTTGCATGTTCTCCCCGTGCTTGGTGGGTTTTCTCCGGGTACTCCGGTTTCCTCCCACAGTCCAAAGACATGCTGATTAGGCTAACTGGCGTTCCCAAATTGCCCGTAGTGTGTGTGTGCCCTGCGATGGATTGCCACCCTGTCCACCCCCCTGCGTGACCCTAAATATAAGAGGGTTATATTATATTGCATTATAAACAATGAGTGAGTGAGTATATTGTCTGATTGTAATGATTAATATATAAACCCTTTTTCGTTTGTTTGTTTGTTTATTCAGAAGGAGGTAAGTACAAAATGTGAAATTCTGTGCAATTACAATTTATTGCCACAATAACAATGACACACTGAGTGTTCTGACAACTTTCGTTCACAATCATGCATGAACCTTTTCATCAATTTGATCTAAAGCCTTCGCTCCCCATGTGCATCAGTAAGCATTGCCTGTCACCAGTTCACTGCTTTCCCTTCCTTGGATTACTTTTGGTATGTCCTGTCCACTGCAGCCTGGGAACATACCACAAGAGCTAAAGTTTTTTACTTGCTCTAACCCAGTTATCTAGCCATTACAAATTGGCCATTGTCAAAGTCACTCAATTCCTTACACTTGTCCATTTTTTCTGCTTCCAAAACATAAACATAAAAAGATTCACTTGCTGCCTCCCACTTTCAGTTACCATTGTAAGGAGATATTGCCAAAATTGTAATGGCTAGACAACTTGGTCAGAGCAACTCCAAAACTGCAGTTCTTGTAGGATTTTCCCAGGCTGCAGTGAACAGGAAAACCGGTGAACTGGCGACAGAGTCATGGCTGGCCAAGGCTCACTGATGCACGTTTAGAATGAAGGCTGGCCTGCGTAGTCCGATCCAATAGAAGTGTAGATCAAATTGATGGTACTGCTGGTTGTGATACAAAGGTGTCAGAACACACAGTGCATCACTGTTATAGTGGCAAAAGGGGGACCTACCCAATATTAGGTATGTGGTCATAATGTTATGGCTGATTAGTGTACACATTTATATTAATTTACTGATCGTTTTGCTTCTTTAAAGTTCCGTTAAAAAGGTTTTATCCAAATTTCATTGTAAGCGTTACATGTGAGCTTGTTCAGGTTACCCTTTAAGCCTCTGTTCCTTTTTTTTAATGGGAAAGTGCAAATTAATTAATAAAATCATTGTCCTTATTTGACATAATGTGTTATTGTGCCTCATGGGCATGAATTGTACTGTAAATCATTCAGGGTGGATTTTCTTGTAATTTGTATGTAATTGTGATGCAAATTTTTTAAAACGGTAGTACTTGGTATTGTAATACAACATATACTCAGAATTACATATAAATTCTAAACAATGAATTATTGAATTCTGGGAAATTATTTCCCTATATCAACAATTATAGACAAAAATGCTTACTCACTACATAAATGAATATTTACATAAATTTCCATCTTGTAGGGAATGTAAGGACCAAGCATTAGCTGAAATTAATATGGCAAAAAAAAAAAAAAAAAAAAAAAAAACTACTAAAAATGCTAACAAAGACCTTTACTTTACCCCAGCACAGGAAACAGTGTTAAGATCAATTAGAGTTTAAGTATATTTCTGAATCATGCTATGTTTTCTGATCTCCTGCAGCTTTTTGGCTATTGCTGTCATACCGTATCAGGATTAAGAACTGAGATTAGGAGTTCCTGCAGTACAGCTGAGACTCATTCACTCCAGATGGCAAAAGAACAATCAGGACTGAGGGCAAAATCAGACACACACTCGCCTGTGTCAGAACATGTAACAGAAAGAAGGTCAGAAACACCAAGCAGAAAGTGGCATTTCAGAGTGCCACAAGAGTATTGTGTCACTTCCTACATCTGTCAATCTGCCACTCCCCAAAAACACCCATTAGTGAGCCAGAAACAAAACACAGACATGGCTGCAAACTTGCTCATTTAACTTATAGCCAATCATATAACCACATCTATCTTTACCTTTCAGTGGCTGATCTTAAACTGCTCTTAAACTCATGTTCCCTATGGGCTTAAAAATCTGCCTGGAAAATAAAAATTAAAAACAGGACCTAGTTATTTCTAAGTGCTTTAGTAATGGGTACTTATGGATTTTAAATATAGGTTTTTACACTGTTAAGCATCTTCATGGGTTAACTGGTGACTTATGACTATTTTTTTCAATAAGCTAAGGGGCTCTAATGGTTAACCTGAGACAACCATTTGTGATGTAATAGTGATTTAGTGGACCAGACAAACTTCTATTTCATGTGCATTTATAATAACCCTAACTTACAGTATATAGCACTTACACACAATATATAAAGCATTAAATGTTCTCTACAGTACTGGCAAACATCTTATTAGGATTTCCCAGTTAATTATACCCAGAGTATACACCAATCAGCCATTACATTAACACTAATTATCAGTTATACACCCGCAAACTGGTGACAGAACCGTGGGCACCCAAGGCTCGTCCATGCCCATGGGACCAAAAACCAGCCCGTCTGGTCCGATCCCAAAGATAAGTCAAGGCAGCATAACTAAAAAAATAAGTCAATGCTGTCCACGTTACAAAGGAACCAGAACTTTGCATTGCATTACAGCCCACCAGGCATGGAACCCAGTCGGCAAAAAACCCAAAGCCATTGACCCGCCTTCTAAATGCCCAAGAGTCTGGTACCTACACCCCCAGACTTCCCATGGAGCCTGAGGTGCTAGAGCTGCCCCAGTGTTACAAGGAGAACCCAAAATCTTTGTTGTTCTAATGGTAATTTTTTTAATCTTATGGCTGATTAGTGTATACTGGTTCTGGTTTTGTATCTGAATAATTTTTCAACATTTTATGCTTTTAGAGGTCAGATAACAGAAAAGTAATTTTATATAAATGAACTGTGCTTTAAGAGTAATTATGTTTTGCAACTGTTTACATTTCATAATTTGTAAAGAAGCTAGTGTATCTACATATATAGACAGAAGTCCAGAATACAGAATATAAACAACACAAAGCAATGGCGTTAATGCCGCCTTTTGCCACCAGTGACAACGACATCCAAAGAACCCATAAGGGTTCTAAGAGTGTAGATGAGCACAGAAGTAGTCCTCCATTCTGCTATCACACAGAGCATGCGTCACTTCCAAGACATCTCATCCTGTACAAAATTTTATTTATGGCCTGATTCTGCCCAGATTTTCCCTTTAAGCATATAGGACACAGATCTTAAATCATCATCATCATTTAAGTAAATGCATCTCTGAACCCTGCAACCATCTGTGCCAGTGTGAAAGCACTAGAAGAGCAAGCACAGTGCAGATGGATCTCTCAGGCATATAAATCAAAAGAGTCAACAGGCATATTAGCAGTTGAAGAACTCAAATGAAGAAAAAAAAAACTAAGTGGTATCAAAAATTAAATAAAACTGCACTTACAGTACGAGTCAAAAGTATGGACACACCTTCTAATGCAAGGTTTTATGATTAGTGGTTTATTTGAAACTATGAAAGAAGGTAATTAAGTTACAACTACACCAGTTAATTGCTATTTTAAGACATGAAGGTCAGCTGTTCTGAAATAGTTCTTGCAAGATCAGTATTGTCAGGTGCATTTGCAAAACCCATCAAGCACCATGATGAAACTGGCTCTCATGGAGACCATGCCAGGAAAGCAAGACCAAAAGTACCTCTGCTGCAGAAGAGAAGTTCTTGTAGAGTATCCAGCCTCAGAAAACACCAATTAACAAACAACACCTCTGATTAGATCAGTTATGAAGTCTTTACAGAGCATAAGTAGCAGATACTAGAGGTGCTCCCATCAGGATTTTTGGGGCCGATCACCGATCTCCAATCACTAGAAGCTGTATCGGCCGATACCGATCACCGATTAAAGGGTTTACTCGAAACCTTATCATGTGGCATTATTTATTAAACTAGATTTAACAACAATGTAAATCAAGTATTGAAATTACAAGAAGAGGAATATCATGAATTGCCAATAAATACAACTGTATTTATTGGCAAGCAACATGTGCAACACGTCAACTTAAAACATAGCAGTCTGTGTTTGGTTAATAACTGGGAACAGCTTAGAGCCTGACAAATACAACTTTCCTGTAGATAAAATAACAGAAAGGTAGGACGTGAGTCGCCGGTGTTATGCGCTAAAATGCGACCCCCCCCCCCCCCATATAATCTCTATCAGATATTATATCAGAACAGAAATTCATAGGTTTATTATTATCAAATATGAAATCACTATTATAATTTACCCTAGTCACAGGTGTCAAGACCATTAATACAAATTCTCATATGATGTTTATTTTCTGACATATTTATTTTGCAGGGATTTCATGTATAATGTTCGCACTAAATAAAAATTTGTTATAAAGACTTACATGAAATTATTTTTATTATAAAATAAGCAATATAAAAAATCCATCTTGTATATGAAAAAAAATATTTAGGAAAAAAAAATCCTACTCAACATGTATTTTTTTATATTGCTAAATATCAAATTCGTTTGGTCTAATTTGTAATTTGTAATTCATAAACCTATAAATTTATGTTGATTATATGGGGGGGGGGGCATTTTAGCGCATAACACTGGAAGTTCTGCAAGTTCTTGCTGAGCTCTCGCTAATATATCGCTAATATATTGTCTTTCACACAACACGTAGGATTGCCAGACCGGTAAAGCCATTTTAGCGGCGCGCAAAAAAAATAGCCTCGCGAGTTTTGCGTCATCTGATCTGGTTTTCTATATTGGCCATTCTAGAGACTGCCGATCAAACTTCCCAAAGCAATTATCGGCCGATTATGATCGGCGACCGATCAATCGGAGCACCCCTAGCAGATACATCACAATATCAACTGTTCAAAGGAGATTATTGTAAATTTTAGATGCCTTCCACATTGTTTTGCCCAGTGGTTAAGGCATTGGACTTGGAAGGTCGCAGGTTCAAATCCCACAACCACCAAGTTGTCCGTGTTGGGCCCTTGAGCAAGGCCCTTAACCCTCAACTGCTCAGATGTATAATGAGATAAATGTAAGTTGCTCTGGAAAAGGACGTGTGTTAAATGTACTTGGAAATACAGTTGAACCTTGCATTACGAGCATAATTTGTTCCGGACGTGGGTTCATATTCCAAAATACTCGTAAACCAAATCAAATTTCCCCATAAGGAATAATGAAAATTCTAATTATTCATTCCACAGCCCAAAACAACAAATAAATAAAAATACTTAATACAATATATAAAGTAAAAATAAAACAAATTAACCTGCACTTTACCTTTAAAAAAAATTAAAAATAAATCAGGACAGATAAGTTTTTCCGTTTGTGCGCGCAGACGCTGTGTGTGTGTGGAATTAGCCCCTTGCCTCGCTTCGTCTTTACAGTAAAACTGCTCTTCCCTCCCGCCACCTTGCTTTTTAAGTTTCACAACACACACACACAAAGGAAACAGTGTTTTACGAGGAAAAAAAAAGCAATCTCTCTAATGACACTCGCGTGAGTGCATACTAACGGAAACACTGCTGTAAAGTAAGAAAAAACAAACAAACAAAAGAACCAGCACCTTACCTTTGAAAAGAATTGCGACAGAGCAGAGTTTCTGTTTACGTGTGTGAATCTGAGGAGGGGGGTGCATGTGTCGGTGTGTGTGTGTGTGTGTGTGTGTGTGTGTCAGTGTCAAATTATGTGTGCGCACATACATAGGAGAAACTCTGAAACAGAGACGGAGATATTGATTATACCAGTAAGAGATGAGCACTAAGACCCAGCAGGGGAGATGATTACCCACAATTCTGCAGCGCAAGTGAGAGAAAAATCATGTGTCAAAATAAGAGGCGCATGCGTGATACACGATACTCGGTACTCGTAAACCAAAACTTTCGCTCGGTTTCCAAATCGAAATTGATTAAAAATCCTTGCTCGTCTTGCGGAACACTTGCAAACCGCATTACTCGCAATCCGAGATTCCACTGTAGCATGATTATTCCAAGAATCAAGGTGTGTCCAAACTTATGACTGGTACTTCTGGTAGCTCATAGCACCCTATAACCATTAGAAAAAAAGCCACTGTTATTGTCACTATAGAATCCGTGACATGATACTTTGGATAAGTTAACCTTAAAGTCTTAAAAAACCTGCTTTTAAACAGATTGTAAGCTGTTGTAAGGATGTTTTTTTGTTAATGATTATTACCCAATTTTATCTGCAAACCTGAAAAACCTTTGTGGACAAAATTTTACAACCGTGCAGTTTCTATTACACAACTAAAGCAGACTCCTATTAAATGATCAAAGGTGTATCCTGTTCATAATGTCCTGTTCTCTCCATATAAACCTGGATGGTTTAACTGAAGGACACTGAAGTTCCTTTTTCACTGAAGGAGAATGTTAAATGCTGTCAGATATGGTGAACTCTTCATCCGTTCACTTATACGTCCTCCTTCATTAGCACAACTAAACAGCTGTGTGTAAACCAGCATGTTATGGCAATTAATGCATTGGCTACACCCGAACCCACGGATTAACCTCATTAACCGAAACAGATGTGTCCGGTGCTCTAAACTCTTCATATAAAATCAAATTTATTTCAATAATACAGGTCAAGATAGGTCATCATGTGGTCATGTCCCCAAAAGAAGAGAGATACACACACACGCACACACACACGCCCACACATGGTGCAGTAAATGGGTCAGCGCAGCGGTGTGATGTCTGCTTTCTCTCCATGGTTGATAATGATGTGCAGGCTCAGAGCTGATACTGATGTGATTTCTGTATCACCTCTTTCCCATCACCGTCTCTCTCCTCTATCTCTCACACCATCCTTCATGCTTTTACTTAATCTCACAATTTTTTTCCATACCAGACAGCGTGCATCTCTCTGTGGCCTCTGCTCACCCTGTGTCGAGTCAACCCAGTTCTGTGAGGACGGATTAGACGGTCAGATATGAACCGCGCACTTGACCGCCTCACTTGCTGTTTTCAGAGGAAATAAAAAGGGAATTGCAAATGGAGAGACTTTGGAGAGGGGATCATGGAGACATGAGAGAAATATTCCTTTTTCTTCTCCTAGAATCAAAATGGGATGAAATGTGGAGACATGTTTAATTTCTTCAAGCAAAGTGCTGACATTTTTACAGTGGAGTTAAGATCACATAATCAGGATATCCAAATTATACACCAGCATTCGGACTTTTAAGTTGTGCAAAAGATACAGTAGGATGTCCTATATCAAGTGCTGTTTCATAGGCTTGGAAATCTGCATGATTAACAAATGTACTATTTGTTACTATACTATAGGTCTTGAAATGTCCTGATTATAGTCTTAATATGCAGTATTTAAAAAAAATTATAAATGTTTAAGTTATAAATAAATTCTGCAAACTGAAAAAATATTTACACATCATTTTGAACGTTTATTTTGAAAGGCCTAACATAGCACCAGTCACTTAAAAAACACTTTCACATTAAAATTTTCTTTTACATTTTTAATGTACAAAATATTTGTTACAATGAAATCTACATGGCACTTCGTGGTAAAGTGTTTCTTGGTGCTATAGTACATTACTGTGTGGTTAGTGTGTCATAGGCCATAGACCAGGTTGTTATCCCATCAAACATTTTATCATGGTTATGCTGGAGGTATAGCAACACAATAAAACACAATCAGTCCAGTGCATTGTGGCTGCAGGGTGTGACACTGAGTTATGACCCAGCAGACAGAGTCAGACACAACACGACCTGCAGAGCTGAACGGTGACTGCCCACCTTCTCATCCACCATAGGTCCAGAAATATCTCTGCCTTTCTTTCTATGATAGAAAGTTATATAAACTTTATATCAATGGTTGGGCCAAACCAATCAGCTACAGTTAAAGACGTTTTTGAAAAGTGTTAAAATCAGGCTGGGGTATGTCCTTTAAATAGAGACAGAAAATAGATAGATTTCCTTTACTGATCCACAAAGGAGAACTTGCACCACAGGAAGAAAGGAATTGGACAATACACTCACACTACTATA
>JAAGKR010012106.1:4498-17338 GCA_011419295.1 Clarias macrocephalus
GCTCCACAGGGTCGATGTACATTTTTGTACTTCTGGTATAAAGCTCCATTGCTCTCACCCTGTTTTTATTAATCACAAAGTTTCCTTTTTTTGTATTTTTAATTGACCAGAAGTATAACAGCATGCTACTGCTGCAATAAGAATATATTCATGGTATATTACTCGTGTATTTGAGACTGGCCTTCCGGTTTGAACGTCAACATGTGAAGACGTGTTTGACTCTCCATACTGAACTGTACATATTTTTCAAAACACAAATGCATCCTCGACCGGCCCAAAAAGGATGTCGTGTAAGTAAAGGAGAATAAATTGTTCTAAAAAAAAAGATTAGATAAATATTCCCCTAGTGCAAAAAAAAAAAAAAGCATTTTAGTGTAATGTAGTGTATTACAAATATATTGAAATCTTCGATAGTTACATTGCAAATATACTAACAAAAAGTTGTACCAATATATAATATATAAAAAATGTACTAACATCATACTTTTACCAAATTTTGGAATTTAACTTTAAACATACTTCAAAATATGCTGCTGCTGTTTTTGTTGTTATTATTATTATTATAATTATTATATATGTTTGATGTGATTGTTGTTTAAGTTTTGGAAAATTTAATAAAAAGATTTGTCTACTACTATTACTCCTGTATTTGTAAGACAGCAAAAATTACTTGAATGTACTTATAATAGTCTCACTCACTCACTCGTCGTCTACACTGCCCTGGATACAGGACCGCGGGGGCCCTGGAGCTCATCCCAGGAGACAAGGTAGGGGACACCCTGGAGGACACCCAGAGAACATGCAAACTCCACACATGAGGTTGGAATCGAACCTGGACCCTGGATGTGTGAGGCGACAGTGCTAACCACTTCAACACCATTACAACCACTGCAGTACATTTATTTATATATAATTTCATGAATTACTGTGTCAGGTATGTACTGTACTTTAGTACACACACAGCCATATACTTTAAGTGTACTAAGTATACTTAAAGTTGTGCTACTTTAACACCTAAATGTATACTTAATACACGTAAAATAGTGATTTTGTGTAATTTAATTAAACTTAACTCCACTTAGTACAAAATCAGTTGTTCCAAAATAGCAAACTTCAAGTATACTAATCATTAGTCTGGCTGCAAGTGCACTTAAGAACGCTAGGATAGGATTGGATTTAATATACTTAGCATATTTGTACATGAAATAAAATAAAGGCAGATAAAACGGAAATATCACAGTAAAGTTTTATTTAAATCAGTTGTGATTCATAAGAATTGTTATCATTATCACAGGTGGGTGGGATTAAGGCTGATCAGGATCAGTAGAAATAAGTAGGACCATCCACCAGCGCTTCAGAAGGAGGGGCCTCATCGAAAGGGATCACTTTGGGTAGCATAAGACACACGAGAGAGTGAGCAGAGGAAAATAGGACAAGCTGCCTTATCCTATGTGTATAAAATGTGTCACATGATATGAAAGTAGGTATATTAACATAAGCATATGATCAGGGCCATAATAGAATATAATGCTGTCGAACCTTGACAGTTAAATATACAATATACTATAAACATAATCATTAACACATAAAATCTGTTTAGGAGCCCAAAATGTTATATTCATGTTGATTAGTAGACTTAGTTTTACTCCAGTAATACATAAAGAATAAAAAGCACAAAACAGACCAATAAGAGGGAAATCAGAGGCCTAAGGTGTTAAGTAAACTTATGCATTGTTGTAGAAGAATAGAAACAAGTTTGGAGCGACATGAAGTGATCTGATGGAACGTCACAGAGAATCTGGTCAAAACGACGAAGTTACCAAATTACTCATCAAAAGTACAGTGTAAATGAAATGGGCTAGTAGGCCTAAGCAAAAGACGTGAATGTGAATATTAAATAAAGATGTGAATAATATGTGAACAATTATGAGACTGATAGAAGAGAAGGTAGAAATGAAGTGGCCTTGTATAGAACATACACATTAGGAGCTGAATAAATGATAATATAACTAATGAATAAATAATAAAAGGAAGATCAGACAAAGAAATGAGGAGGAGCAACACAGTGGTTTATTACTTTTATTTCAAATCTATTTTATTGGAACTTTAAAACTGGAAAAAGTTTTTAAAGTATAAAATATAACAACACAATGAGATTTACTGAACACGATTATTTTAGTTAGAATAAAAGGTAAAATATGATCATTAAACCATCAGCAAACTTTAAGAAATTGAAGGGCAGGTACAGTAACAGTAAGCATCTCTGTGTAATAAGCTACAGACTGTGATATAAAGTGCAGTAGTAATCTATAGATCTCTTAAATAATACCACACCCAGATATTCAAAAGTTGTTTCTCTCCTTAAAGGTCAAACATAATTAGGATCATCAGAGGATACGTGCTGAATCCCCTGATGGCCTGATGATAATCATTCATTTTACTCGCTTTTATTTCTTAGAGCAAGTCTACAGAGCCATACTGCACATCTTCCTGATCGCATGCTTGTGAGAGATGGAGGAAATGCGAAACTTCCAACACATCCGTTCAATCTTTATGTAGCACTGTTTTCAAAGTGCCCTGTGATGGATTGGCACCCTGTCCAGGCTGTACCCTGCCATGTGCCCTAAGTCTCCTGGGATAGGCTCCGCCCCCCGTGACCCTGAATACAGGATTAAGCGTATAGATGATGAGTGAGTGAGTGAGTGAGAGAGTGAGTGAGTGTTTTCAAAGTAAGATGGATCATGATGAGCAGCAGGGTTACCAAAGTCAGTTCTTCAGTTTTAGAGGAAGGCGATGCTGAAAAATAAAGTCCATAAAGGGTGCTTTTTGTGGGTGGGGGACAGTTTAAAAAGTCAAAGATTTTGTTTTCAAGCAAAACCATAATTAAAACTACTACATTTAACACAATACCATTAGCAGTGGCAGATAACGGGAAAGTGTAATGTGCTAAAAATGTGCACATGTGCACATGTGCACATTCTCAACAATTGAGAAAAATCAGGATTATGGAGCGGTTAGCGGGTAACTGTTAGCAGGGCAGGAGGGTAAAAGCCTAACCCTGGGCATATTGGAAATATTGCTAATTTTAAACTGTTGATGTTGAATTTTAGTTTTGAAATCTAGTTTTAGGTCTGAGTGATTTTAGGATGTGGTTGGACTGGAGATTTGGAAAGAAAGACCTGGCAACCCTGAACAGGAAACATAAACTCACTGTAGATTTTCAAACCAAGGTGCAACTACATGGAGAATGTTAATGCACCAGTCCAAACCCCGATCGTTTTCGTACATGTTCACTACTTGACCTTTTACCTCCTCAAATCGGACCTTGTTATTCTGGTGATGGGCAAACCACTTGGCTTTTGCAAAATGGTCCACATAGATTTCATATTTATTCATAAAATAGATGACACTTTTCATCCTCTTACTATTATTTTCTTTCACATCACAAGGTTTTATGTGGTCCAGGACAGATAACATAGCAACATGAAGCGCTTTACTAAATCTTCCATACAGGAATGCATTTGCATTCACATAGAATTCATCATTAGAAATTGTAACCACCATCCTCTCTCCAATATCTTCTGCTGTGTTTGGAGGGAGACTGTGGCCTTTGAATCTGTCTAGTGCCTCCCCATCGTATCCTCGTAGTTCATCAATATGATTCCTTACTACAAAATCCTTCAGCACTTTGGAATGAAATTTCAGGATTCCATTGTTGAAGACATGTTCGCCTCGTTTCGACCTGTCCTCTTCTTCTTTTATCTCCTTATCGAGTTCTGGTGCCTTGACACCCATTGTTTCGAATATTTCTGACACACGTTTTTTGATGTCCTCTATTTGTTTTTCCTTTTCAGCTGAAGTTGGTTTTGTTTTTGTTGTGGAACCTTTAGCCACATGTTGAATAATCATTTTCATTCTGACCTCTGTGGAGAAAAGTCAAATCCAGAATGTTTAACTCAAAATTAAATGTACAGGTAGTCACTGACTTACAAACATTCGGGTAATGAGTTTTGCGCGGATATGAACAGACCACGATTCTATGAACGGAAGTAGCTCATGTGTATTGTACAGAAAATATACACTGCAGTGCACCAGATATCAATATTTACAAATATATATGTTTATTCTATGAACAATATTTTCGGGGGTGCTGTGGGGGGGTGGGGGTGGGGGTGGAGGTGGGGGTGGTGCGGGAGAAATCAGTCGGCCTCACCGGTTACAATGAATCAGTCTGGGAGCTGATAGAAAATGACTGTTCTGATGGTGGATAATAGTATTTACAGAAAAAAAAAATTTTTACGCTTTACATGTTGTATATTTGTGTCAAAGGCACATAAGACTAATTTTGTCAGACTTATGAATGAATAGGACTTAGTTGCTCCCAGAACGGAACTCATTCGTAAGTCTGGGACTTTTTACTGCATGTTTACCTCGTGGTCCGCTGTGGTGGCACCTCGATGGAAGTAGCCAAAAGACTAACCACATATAATACTGTACTGGATATACTGGATATTTATAAGAATGAGAAGCGCAGAAATAACACACACCCGTCACATTTGTGAGTCCAGAAAATCCTGCTGCGTCTGCTGCTGCTGGTTTACCAGGTAGAGTCTCCTGAATATGAAAAACCAAAAATAAACAAACACGGTGTTCTGGATCAGGCAGTAACTACTTACACACGGTCCCGTAAGGTTATAACAGAGTTCAAACATCCTAAATAGACAGTAGGGTGTAGTGAGGGTAAGTCCACACAGCACACGGTGCATCTATCTCATGTCTCATGAATACAGAAAGTGTCCCTGCGTCCCGTTAGTGTTGGATCGTTGCCTGTCTCGTGCATTTCATTATGAAGGGCATCGCGGCCCCCAGGTGCGGGGAAAAGCGCTAGTGACACTTCAAAGCTTCTAAAAGATATTTAGTCATTTTGAACAAAAACCTTTTGCTGTAGACAACCTTGTGTGTCTGAGAACTGAGACCACGTCTGGAAACTGTTCATCTATCAGCTCAACTCTTGTAATAACAGCAGCGAACTTATATCAAGACTTTTACCTGCTGACTTTTTGGACTATTAAAATAATTTGCTGTCAGTCTTTGGATAAATGATGATCTATAAACATGATTCACCTTCACTGGTTGTTTTAAGGTCTCTTCCACAAAGTTCTCCACTGCTTCCTCTTTCTCTCTTATCACCGCTTCATCCCCCTCATACAGAGCCACCACCAGCTCCACCGCCTCTTTTACCGTCCCGATGACCGGAACGATGTCCATGAACCCGATCCACACCGAGTCCACTTCAGACACGGTGTCCCAGTCATGGAATTCCGGGACATTTCCGAGATGAGGGTGAGACATTGTCCCTCCAGCTGCTCCGACTTCTGCTCCAGCCGCCATCGAGTTACTGTAGGTGTGTCTGATGCAGCTTCACACAGAACCTTCCAGAAGCTCTTCTTCTACAAGAGGCCCAAACAACTGAAATTCTGACACTCTGACAGTCTC
This sequence comes from Clarias macrocephalus, assembly GCA_011419295.1. NCBI lineage: Eukaryota > Metazoa > Chordata > Actinopteri > Siluriformes > Clariidae > Clarias > Clarias macrocephalus. The sequence goes on from JAAGKR010012106.1 coordinate 9,995, forward strand.
CTGGTTGTCTTTAGTCCTATAATGAGAGATAAACTCAGTCTCTGTAGAGGCCGCTGCTGTCTGTCAGACTCAGTTCCTCTGTCCGGTATTTATATAGTAAAAAAAAAAAAAAAAGTGAGGGAGGGAGGGGAAACATGGGTTGCCAGGTCAGGCAAAATCCTTCCTGAACTCTGCTTATACCTCCCATATTTGGCTGTTTTTTTTTTTTGTTGTTGTTGTTTTTTCCCCCCCATTTTCTCCCTAATTTAGTCGTGTCCAATTCCTCCCCGTCACTAGGGGGCTCCACATTAAGGCTACTACTACCACTCAGCCGGGAGGGCCGAAGACTATCACATGTTTCCTCCGAACCACGTGACGCCAGCCGACCGCATCTTTTCGAACTGCTCGCTCGCGCACCATTGGGGGCGGAGTAACACACTCGGAGGACGGCGCTATCTGCTCCTTCCCGCTCACAGACGCCCCTGATTGGCTGTAGAGCCGTGATTAATGTGGGAGCACTAAGTATCTCCCCTCTGAGAGAGCTCGGCCAATCAGCTCTCTCTAGACCTCCGGCTGCGAGAGGTTACAGCATCACCCGGGATTCGAACTGGTGATAGGGCGAGCGCTTTTACCACTGCGCCACTCGGAGGCCCATATTTGGCTGTTTTTAACAAGATGGCACAGTCACAGAGGTCTCCCAATGTGTGTGTGTGTCAATACCGGTTATTATTATTATTTATTTATCCCTGTTTAATGGCTTTTACAGAAAGGCGCTACTGCTGAATCATGCCCAGTTAGCTCCAGACCACGCCCCTTTCACCACAAAGACATACTCATCACTGCCCAGACGTGCCCCAGCAGACTTCTTTGACGTCTTAAGTTCTTTGATGTGTTAAGTTCCCCGTGTAAATAATTAAAATAGGAGTGAGCAATTTGCAAGAGAGGGAAGTTAAAATACAAAGAAGGATCTTGGAAAAAGCTAACTGCGAGAAATTTATAGCAAATATAGACATGAAATATAAGGAAGAACCAATAAAAAGCATAACAGAAATAGAAGAAGAGGCGCCCAAATTTGCCCCAGTGAATTATAATGGGGACTTTGGAGTGTAACTAGAAATGTATAAAAAAAAAAAAAGGCGTCAAATCGTGCTGCTTATTCGGGATTGGGGTGCTAAGACTTTTTTGAGGGGGCGGGCAGTATATTGCCAATTGGCAATTAATCTCCCCAAAAAATCCCACAGACTTAACATTGAGACCAATTTTGACGGATTGAAGCGCAGACGGGGTATTTGGTAGAAATCTCAAATTTACCACATTTGAAGAGGCTTGCGATCTGTGTTGGAACATACCCCACATGAGGGTATAGGTTTTACCCCCAGGGAAAAACAGGTGCATGACTAGTCACTTTCCGTTCGTCGTAGACATGACTTTTCTAAGGGGCGAGTGGTAAACTGCCCCAGCAGGGGGCAATTAACACACAATGGTAACTTCCATAGAAACTTTGAAACTGAATTTAACTGTGGACCCCCCTGTCGTAGAGACACGGGTGAGGGCTCATGTTACCTCAGGCAATCAATCCGTCTTTCACATTTATCATGATGCTCATAAGCCACGCCCCCTAGCAACATCACTAGCATGCTGTTAGCATGTTGCTAGCGCGATTAGCATGTTGCTAGCATTATGCTAACTATATTAGCATTTCACTAATATGTTAAGCACAAAAATGTTTACACTAAAGAAATATTGTTTGTGATGAAAAATTACACGAAACGATTTTATTATAAATAAGCAATATAAAAATATACATGTTGTACAGTATATGATGAAAAAAATAATTTTTATATTGTTTCCCTATACAACATGTCTTTTTTTATATTGCTTATTTTATAGTCAAATTTGTTTGTTGCAATTTGTAAATCATAAACCTATGAATTTATGTTCTAATATAATATTTGGTAGAAATTATGCACAGGGGCAATAGTGCTAAAGAGAGCCTAGGCAGTAGTCAGAAAAAATCACGAGAACATCCAAAAAAACACGAGAACATTGAAACGCGCACACTGGAGACGGTACTGTAACTCAATAGGGAGACACACAACCAGTAAATATCTGGAGAATGATAAGGAAAATAAAAGGTGTAAAAACTAACAACGAAATCCCAGTGCTACAGTACAATAACCAGACGGCACCAGACAGGTGCTGCATACATGCAACGACATAAATTAACAAACACAACATAAATTAGCAACACAGATTTTAAGTTAACCTAAAGCTATCAATTTTTATACTAGAAGAGACAACACTGGACAACAGACAACAAAGTGCAATTGTGCAAACAAGAGCTACATGATAACACAACAACGTAACACAACAACGTAACACGTTTCAGTACTGAAATGCCTTTTCTTTAGTGATGAGGTGTGTGTTGAGGTAGTGAGATAAAAAATGTAAAATTGCGTGAATTATTTTTGAGACTGATCTGCTTCCATATGTTCACTCTGATGTTTTTTTCACAAGCAAGGTTCACTTAGACCAGGGAGAGAAACGAACACACACACACACACACACACACACACACACACACACACACACACACACACACACACAGAGCTGTGAAAGCAGAAGTGTAGTGGAGAGGGGAAAACTAGTTTTTATCCTTTATTCATCCTCTCTGCACACGGGCTAATTGAATGAGTCCAGGTGGTGAAGAGAGGAACATGATGAGGCCAGAACCTGAGGAACCCTCACAGAACCCTCACTGCAGCACCAACATCTTCTGATCACTTCTCCACTCACTCCACTTACACTCGTCACACACACACACAGAAAAGTTAAATAAATCAAGTCAAAAGATGAGTTCATCCTCAGACTACATTAAAGAAAAATAACATTTTAATAAAAAAAAAAATTTAAATGTATGCTGAAAGTGAAGTCTGATTTATTCATGAGGATTTTTTAAAAGAATTTCTAAAGAAAGTAAGCGTTTAAAATAAGGCTAAACATTTTGCCTCTAAGGCCGAAGTAAAACGGACAGACGAGAGGAAACCACAAGATCACTTCCTGTTGCCTCTCTCACTTTGAGCCACATACACAGGAAGTCCTCACTGCTGCTGCTGCTCCATGACGTAGATCCAAATCAACACTTATTCGTCTCTCACCTGGTGTGTGAAGCTCGCTCGCTCAGAAATAGAAAAACTACACATAAAAAATATATTCAACATAACTTTTATTATTTCCAACCACATACAGCTGGTAAAGTTCACACTGAGATGAACCAGGGTTCCTCCAGGATCATGTTACAACATAGAACATGAACAAAGTCCACGGTTTTATACTGTGTGGAATAATACTGGATGAGCTGATAGGGCAGGTCAACATCACTCCCTGTACTGTGAGATCAGTTAAAGGGGAAGGAAATGTCTTGCTGGACCAGGTGCCATATCTGGACTTCACTCTTGCAGTGTTTCTTTGCAGGGGTAAAATTTTTTGGGAGGGCGCAAACAAAATAAAAAAAACCTTTTAATAAAAAGAATTTTCTCTCATATTTAACTGCTTCCACATCAATCACTATTCAATACAATCTGCTGACCGTTAATAAGACTTGTTGAGAATCACATGGTCCAATCACATGAGCCCAAATATTTTAAAACAATATTGATTCACAAATAACAAAAGTGGGAGGGTTCAGGGCGCACAGTGCTGCGTCCAAGGGTTAATTTGAAAAAATCCAATCAGAGCTCAGCCTCAGGTCACATGATTTTCAAAAATGCATGTGCCTACATAGACACTCCTTTGTCCGTTTGTTTAGATTTTTTAAATTATTGTAAATAAACTATATTAAGAAATACAGCGGAATATTGTGACTAAATGACTTTATTTCATTATTAAAATAAATAATGATTATGTTAAATAATTACATGTTAAAGTAACATTCTTCTCTGCCTCACTTTAAGGGGGGCGGCGCCCCTGCGCCCCGTATTGTCCGGCCGCCTCTGCACCTAAATCTGGTCACTTCCATAAAATTTGACTGTGAATGAGTTCTGTACGCTCAGGGGTGAGCTTTGGCGTGTGGAGATATACAGTATATTATTATTTATTTATTTATTTTTACTACAATTAACTGTCTTGGAAATAAAAAACATCTAATGTTTATGTACAATTTTTTTTCTATGTTGGTACAACATATCTGATACTTTCTCCACTCATTCCAACCTGTCTGCCTGCGCATCTTCATCTCCTTTCCACACTCTCCGTTGCTCTGGACCGTTGACCCTAAGTACTTAAAGTCCTGCACCTTCTTTACCTCTGATCCCTGTAGCCTCACCGTTCCACTTAGGTTCCTCTCATTCACACACATGTATTCTGTCTTGCTACAGCTAACCTTCATTCCTCTGCTGTCCAGAATGTACCTCCACCTCTCTAGATTGACCTCCACCTGTTTCCTGCTCTCGCTACAAAGCACAATGTCACCTGCAAACATCATTGTCCATGGAGTCGCTTGTCTAAACTCATCTGTCATCCTGTCCATCAGAGCAAACGAGAAGGGGCTCAGAGCCGATCCTTGATGCAGATCCACCTCCACCTTGAACTCCTCTGTCACCTACAGTACATCTCAGCACTGTCTTACAGCTCTCATACCTGTCCTGCACCACTCTAACATCCTTCTCTGCCACTCCAGACTTCCTCATACAATTCCACAGCTCAGTCATGTGCTTTCTTTAAATGTACAAAGACAGGCAACTCTCGATTACCTTCTTTGTACTTCTCCATCAGCATCCTCAAAGCAAATACTGCATCTGTTCTACTCTTTCTAGACATGAAACTATATTGTTGCATCTGCTCACCTCTGCCCTTAACCCAGCTTCCACTACTCTTTCCCAAAGCTTCATTGTTTGGTTCATCAGCTTTATTCCTCTGTAGTTGCCACAGCTCTGCACATCCCCCTTGTTCTTAAAGATTGACACCAACACACTTCTCCTCCATTCCTCTGGGATCTTCTCACTCACCAAGATCTTGTTAAACAGACAAGTCAGAATCTCTACTGCAACCTCTCCTCAGCACTTCCATACCTCCACAGGGATGTCATCAGGACCAACGACTTTTCCACTCTTCATCCTCTGTAACACCCTCCTCACCTCACTCTTACTGATTTTTGCTACTTCCTGCTCCACAACACTCACCTCTTCTACTCTTTGTTCTCTTTCATTTTCCTCATTCATCAACTCTTCAAAGTTCTCATTCCATCTTCCCATCACCCTCCTGGCATCTGTCAGTACATTTCCATCTTTATCTTTAATCACTCTATCATGCTGCACATCCTTCCCATCTGTAAGGATGGGGGGGGGGGGGGGGGGAATTATCGTTGTATTTAAGTTAATTAAAATGGAGTCGTCCCTCCTTAGATTGAGTAAGGTACAGTGTACAGTATATATTGCATTACAGTGTGATTGGGGTACATGACATGTTCTTTGTTGCCATGGTACCATATTGTTGCTCATGTCCCTTTCATGTCTGTAAAGAAAAGTCCAGGTTAGAAACATAGTACACCATAATAGGAAAATTTTAAATGTTTCATGTGAGTCCCGATTGAGCCTATTCCAGAGTGATGGGCGTGTCAGGGTAGGAATGGACGCTGATGAAGCGATGCACCCAGTGTCCACTGTACAAGCCTCTGGAGACAGTGTTATGATCTGAGGTTGATTTCTTTGGCCACTCAAAGTCCAAGAGTTTGAGCTGCAGATGTATCACTGTATATATCCAAAGTGTCTCTGATGACACTTTCCTCTCCACACATGGCCAAGGCCCACTCCACCCCCTCCTTCACCGTCCCCATGACTGGTTCAGTGTTCATGAACCCGAGATGCTGATCTGCAGCAGCCACGCTGGTACACTGCCTCGTTCTCTACAACCTGTGGATATGAAATCTTTGTAGTTTTAAAGCATTTAAAAACTACCGTGTTTTAAAAAATAATTTCATCCAAGCATGTCCAGGGCTAATTAGTCCTTGTGGGGTTGTGAGAGAATCATCATATTTTTCACTATTATGAATTTCATTCATTTATTGATTCATTCTCTGTACAAGTTACAACACACCGGCAGGACTTCAGTACAAACTTTTTTTATTTAAGGGTTAATCTTCCTGGGGTTTTTAAGAAGAGGCCGCTCACTGTCTGTACACCTTCTTATTCATTTTTACTGCAGCTGGCATCCACTGCATTCACTGTCTCTCAGTAAGAGAGGACCATTAACAACGTGGTGAAAACTGCAACTAGATTTTCTTTAAGATTATAGACATAATTTCTACAAAATGGTTCACATTTTTTATGAGTATAAAGTCTGAAGCTGTACACACAAGTCATAAAGGAAATGATTATGGATCAAGTGGAAATAATGATTTAAAAAAGATTTCAAAAAAGGAATCAAATCAAATACTCATTGGCTGACAGTGCTGTCAATCACTCATTGGCTGACAGTGCTGTCAATCACTCATTGGCTTAGAGCGCCTCAGTGGGAACCCCATTTACTTGGGAACTGCCCACCTTCCAAGTACTAGATGCGCCCTGGTACGATTCCCCTGATTTTTCAAAGTATCAACAGATATTATGAATTATTTAAAGCCTGCTATAGAAATTATAATATTAGTTTTCTTAATTTATATGTATAAAACCAAAGAGTGCAGGAAGATGCCACTGGAAGGCCTACAGCGACTGACGCACCTCAGACAGTCAGACAGCCTGGCCTTTGGACTGATGATGATCCTGTGATTTACTGTAACGTTTTAACCTGGATTTTCTAAAAGTGCTTGTGAAAGTTACGTTCCAAAACCTTGGACTGTTTACACAAAAAAAAAAAAAATCTGAAAGTTTTAGATTAAAGTGTTCAGTGTTGAAAATATAGAATTACAGGAACACAATTCCAATTCCAATGAGTTTGGAAATTTCTTTGTAAAGACTTTTTCTGTACAACATTTTCAAATGTGTCACCACCACCAGTGTCTTGTCAACTTTGTCAGCTATGATTTTTTGTGTTTATTTATTTACTATTTATTTTTTATTTATTCCCTCAATAGTGTAATTCAACATTAATTTTTTTAAAGTAAATTTTGTTTTCATATGATAGTCGTTTTCTTTAAGTAGGTAGATTATCCATATGAACATACATACAACATAGAACATATGTAACATATAAAATAAATTACTTTAAAAAGTCAATGTAATGAATTTTGAAATGAGTAAATGAAATTAATGATCAATAAAGACACTAATGGGGGAAAATCTGTTTTAAAAAACACAAAGATATTTTGATCCATTTTTCAGTGGTTGATGATGTTGAGAATCGTTAACTCTGCAAAAAGACTGTTTTTTT
>JAAGKR010012107.1:0-17337 GCA_011419295.1 Clarias macrocephalus
CTGTTCACAATTTCCAGCTAATGGAAGGCACTGCTGACAAGTCAGTGAGAGCGCTGAAGAAAATAGAATAAAATAACATAAGAAAACAAAAAAACAACTCTGTGTTAAGCCATAACCAGAACTTTGCTAAACCATTATAATTAAGGATTTAATATTTTAATAAAAAGAGGTCCATGTAAACTTCATTACCTTTAGAGAAAAGTGTGCAGAAGAGCAGCAGTGTTACTTGAGCCTTCATTGCTGGTAATTTGGCAAAATTTACGCTGTGAAGATGAAGAAGTGGAGGATTTGCAGTTCAGTGCAGTGTGTGTATAGAGAGAGATTTCGTTCAGATATAACTAGTGATTCAGTTTCATTTTCCCTTGAAGGAAGAGGGGGGGGCATAACGTTTCCCTGAAATCAGATGAGCCACAACAAAACACATTATAGTGTCTTGCAAATTTCACTACTGAGCAATCAGGCAGTATTTTATTCTGTTACTATAAGACTGTACCTAAATTTAGTCATTACTTCTTTGCATTTCTGTGATATTCTTTACTTAATAAGCACTTTTTTAGACTGGAAACACGTGAAAAGTTTCACGAATTCAACGTTTCAGAATCAATAACTCAACTAAAACTTCCTGATCCGGAGAGAGCGAGAGAGAAATCGGAAATTCCATCTCGTGTGCGTCTGCCAGATCAGCACGCGAGCCCCAGGAATGCGCCGCGGCTCGCGGTTTCTCTTTAAAGAAAGCGAGCCGCGCGCGAAGCACCTTAATAGGGAGAAGATCACAGTACTCACATTCTCCCTGAAGCCTGAGGCGAGCGTGTTCTTCCCCCAAGCACTCGAGACAAAACTCGTGAAGATCGCCCTCCGCCTATCTCTGCCATATCGGTGAGTTAATGCTGTTATTTTTTATTTTGCTTTCGTTACGGCTTGTACATGCACACGTAAACACAAAGCGGTCCTGAAGACAAAAAGATCTGAGGATGTTTCCGGTTCACTCCTATATATAACCTGCAGGTGCACCTTATTCGGTGACGTCATGCCTGGCACAGGTTATAAGCCGAAGTGTGTAATTATACACAATTCTTAATTGTACTTGGTCTGGCTTTTAGATAAAGTCCTTCCATACGCCATCTGGCGGATATTCAGTGAAGCACAACACATTTATTTAAATTCTTAAATGCTGCTTGTGGGATTCAGCAGCACTGCGCGACATGAAGTGCGGACTTTCGAGGGAAAAAGCGCACAATCTAAATGGCCACATCTGTATAACAGAATTGTTTCATTCTAGATCAGTGTTTCTCAAAGTGTGGGTCCTATTGAGCCATAAGGTGGCCACAAGAATGTCATTATAACAAATAAATAAAATAAATGTTTTAATTTATTACTAATAAAAAATAACCAGAACCCAAAAGCCATGGCACAATGTGATATTCTTTATTCATCTTTATCTTGTGTGCTGCTGCTGTTGTTGTTGTTGTTGTTGGTGTTGTTTTTGTAGTTTGAAAATCTCCAATATTATTGTAGAATGTAGAAAATAAATCATAAAAGAAGGTGTGTGCAAACTTTTGCCTGGTACTGTAAGTTTCAACATTTTCTGTGCTAAAAAAGGGTTTCATTTGTTTAAGTGAAAAATGAGAAAAGAATCAATACACCTATTACAATCTAGCTTTTTCACATTTGGATGTTACATAATGTTCATAAACACCATATGCATGCAAAGAAAGGTTGGCCAATATTCATTATTATACCAAGTACCAAACAAATAATTTAAACAGACATACAGTTTTGATATAGAACTTCACTTTCATGTAATTCATCACAATTAACTATTTATTATGATCATTTACCAAACCTCTTAACATACTGTAATAAAATCAGTAGCGTAGCTCTCTTAGCATCCTAGGATTTTTGTCCTATGATCACAAATTTAGTGTCAATCTATACAGGAGCACGGGAAGCTGAATAACTACCAAAAACATGTTGAGATATATAAAATATAAATTAGACATATCAGTCAATTCTAACGAAGCAGAGCCTAATATACTTAAACAAATTTAACTCATGATCGCTTGCGTGTATTTAAATGAATCCTGACAGCTACATAAAGGACAAGTTTCACAAGCCATAAGATATGCAAAGTTTGGGGTGTAGTGATCCATAGGGGTGGTATTAAGGTCAACTATTCTTTTTTTTTCAGGAACCATTATTCCTACTGATCTGAAGTTTTCTATCATTTATATCTGAGCCACAGATGATGACCTGCCATTTGCCGATGAGAAACAGTATCTCAAACACAAACATTTCTAAGGAGTAAAACGCATCTATTGTCAGGAAATTTTATTGCAAGGTTCTTGTAGCGACACATTAGCGAGCATTTAAATATTTTAAACTAAATTGACACATAGAAGCTAAAACAGGATTGTACAGAAATAAAAAAATATATATTAATTTAAGGAATATGTATGTATACTAAGCACTGGATGTTTAAAAAGAAAAAGTAGAGAAAGAAAACAAATTTTCATTAAAAACAGTGTGTGTGTGTGTGTGTGTGTGTGTGTGTGTGTGTGTGTGTGTGTGTGTGTGTGTGTGCATTTGTGAGTATGTGTGTGTGTGTGTGTGTGTGCGCATGTGTGAGTATGTGTGTGTGTGTGTGTGTGTGTGTGTGTGTGTGTGTGTGTGTGTGTGTGTGTCATGTGGTGTACCCCACTCTGAGCTCTGAAGTCCTCTGGGATAGGCTCCAGGCTTCCCATGACTCTGTGCAGGATAAGCATAAATACGATCACATCAAACCTTTGTGAGGTTATCTCAGTCAAAGTTATCCAAATCAGTAGGTTGCTAGTTAGACTGCAATTGTAATAATTGGCTACAGACATTATTATAAGTGAAAAAATATGAAAACAGTGAGGAAGATTAATAAGCATAAACTCATGCATACATTTGCCTTTTGCCTGTTTTTTTTTTTTCTTTTCTTTCCTCTTTTTTTCTAAAGTAGGCACTTAATGGCTTTGATATTTATTTTATTCATTTATTTTAAATGAGCATCAGGGCATTACACAACCCCAATTAAAGAGTCAGAATGGCTATTTATTAATCAGATGCCTGTGAAACTTTACAGTACAGTATATATTCACATTGTTATGAGCAATCTGTGTTTTGGTAGCATTTCACAGTCTGATTGAAGTTATTTGTCGTATTTACGATATGATCTCAGTAAGGGTCCTTTCACAATTTTTGCATTGCCCTTTGGTAGACGTAAAGCTTTTCTAGTTTCTGTGGAATTAAGTGCAGACACAGGACCCCAAGTTGATTAGACCCCAGAGCACCTCTATTACCTACAGTGGCACATTACAGGTGTAACATCATTTCACTGACGCACACACACACACACACACACACACACACACACACACACACACACACACACACACACACGCGCGCGCGCGCATACACAGATATATGTTTATAGTGGAGTTTTATTTTTTATTATTTTTTATCTGTATTACAGTGATTAGCACTTTGGCTTCTCACTTTGGCTTCTAGGGTCGAGTGCTATTTTATTTTTAATTTTTTTAATTAAGCTTAGTTTGTCACCCGTATCTAAATCCACCTCTGGCAAGAGTAAAAATCTTGGGGTGACTATTGACTTTTGAAGAGATAGAAGAAGAAATATATATTATTATATGATCAAAAAAACTATCTACAGGTTTTTATTACCTATAGATTAGAGTATAATAATTCTTTGCTGCCTGGATGTTTCAGTGGGGTTGTCTGATAAAACTGCTCCATGCTGTGAACGGAAACTTGACAAATGGTTTTTTTTTTTTAAATTAATTAATTTTTTTTTTTTTGCGACTATGGCTACAGGAAGCCCTGGGCTACGACACTGAAAGTCTGCTGTTTCCTGTTTGCAAAAGTTAACCATATTTCTTCTCACATCATCTTATTTTTCTCACTTTTTATTTAAAACAAATCATCTATTGTTATGTGGTGTGCTCTGTCAGTACTTGTTTGTACCTTTATCACCATCAGATCCCATGACACTAACAGCATTATACCACAAATAATGCATACAAAAATCTAACACATTAAAGAAATGATTCCTTCTAGTTTTCTGTTGTGTATAGAGCCTCAAGTGCCCTATAAGATTAAGTGATTAAGTGCTTTTAGGGCTCTATAAGACTATAAGATGATCTATCTGTGCTGTACATGTGAAAGTGTTTCTGACTTTGTAAGCAAGTGTCACATGTTTAAATTGGATACATGCAACTACTGAAAGCCAAAAGGAAACCAATGATACAGACAAACTTACAAAAATTATTATATACAATAGTATATCAGTATCTGTAGTGCTCTTCCTCTGAATACCAAACATGGGAAACATAAAGTAAAAACAACACACTGTACTATCAACACTATATAATAATCTGCTGTAACGATGTGTAGCATGTGAGGGTCATCTTTTCAACATCTTTTCAAAGCTAATGCCGCAATTTTTCAATATAAAAGTCTATTTAGGCCTTGCATTGAAATATTTTAAAATAATTTCACATGCAATTTCACTTCCTTGATACAGATCTGGCCATTAAGAATGCACGTTTCGAGAAAAGGGATCTCGCGAGCTGCCGAGAATTAACCTGTGTATTAGATCCTATACTAACACATTTTGTCAAGCAATAACAGAACCCCTGTTGAAAACAATTAACTCTTTACTCAGCAGTGGATATGTTCCAAAACCTTTTAAATGATCAGTTATTAAACTACTAATTAATAAACCCGACCTCGACCCCTGTTCAACTACAGGCTGATATTAAACCCCTCCTTTATCTCGACGTTCCCGGAACTGATAGTAGCACAGCAGCTGTGTTCATATCTACATAGTGCACTCTGCACGAAATATACATTCACTTCATACATTGTGTGACAGGGACCATCTGCTCTCTCCTCTTCTCTCTCTTTCCCTCTCCCTGTCTCTCTGTCGAGCTATACATGTCGCACCTGAGCTGCAAGTGATCCAGACCACCTCTGCCCCCTGGAGTTGTCTTCTGGTTGGAGATCTCGTCGCATGGATGCCCCGTGAGGTCTGTCTGGGACGCCTGTGGTGACTGGGGACGGTTCCACTTTACCATGAAGACGGTCCTGTCCTCGGTTGATGCTGACAGCTGATTCGCTGAGGAGTCGTGACTGCAGTTGCTCGATAGTTCAGGACTGGAGTTTCCTAAAGTCTACCTGAGCCTCCAATAACGAACTGGACTCCATATCAACTTAAACACATCTGCATTATACTGTGTGAGACTGGAAGTTCAGAATAAAAGAGCAATACCTGCTATCTGTTTCACCCAAATGAGGCTTGCACCATCAGGGACAGTCTTATCATTTTGATTCATATACATTCACATTTCATACAAACTTAAATAATTCTTTTGATTGTGTGAAGCTGCTTTCTCACGGTGCAGGTCTGTCCCACAGCCGTTTGTTCCAATCAGAGATGATTGGGGGCGTAGTCACGCCCCGCATGGTTCCTCTTTTTCGTGCATACATTAACCTGCGGTTTGCTCTGTTACGTGGGAGGCCATCTCAGTGGAGTTTTAGTAATTTAGGTAAAGTGTATTAACATGAGTCTGGTTCATATGACTTGCATCCCCATTCATACCTTTATCTATAGCAAGGGCTGTACAGGTCGATTACACTCCGTAAGTTTATGATACACATGTTGAACACAACACAAAGACATCATACATTCTACATGTACACACATATATAATTTTATATCTGCCCTAGTGGCGTTCTTTAACTGATTAATATAGTACGTGTCCCTAAAGATGTTCTCTGTTCTGGGGCCCAGAGGAAACACATTCCTGGGGTCAGAAACTGCCACGGGGTTGTGAAACTTCCCTATACAAGGCAGTTGTGCTGCTCTACAGCATTTTAGGTGGAGATGTAAGATGCGTTTCTCTGGTGCAAGGAAGTTGTTTTTGCAGATCTGCTCCATCTGCGTGAGAAAAGAGTAACTGTTTCTTTCCTTATTTGCTGATGTCGTGAACTGTGTCTTCCTCTTTCAGCGGTCCTCTTTGATTTCACAGGATCAAATTATGAAGAACAAATACAGAGAAGAGGAACATAAACAGTAAGTTTCCACAAGTTACAGGCACTTATATGCATGTACAGCCTAATCATTTGGACAGAGACTTTACAGTGTATCGTTAATTACCTTTTCTACAACAAATACAAAATCTTTTAATAAGAAAAATGCCAAAAATGTGCTCTTCATCAGGCCAAAGAGTCTAAATAACTAATTGTTGGTAAAATTATTGTGAAGAATTAACAGACTTAGGCAATCATTAAATGAATCCCTCCCCCTGAATCCTCCTCACACTACAGCGCAGAAATAAAACTGGACGTCAGAACACAATCTCAGGACAACCTCTCGACAATCTCTTACCATCAGAGCTTCACACTTCTGCACTCCAGCAGCAATGAGAGTGTCACTAGTGGCATTCGTGTTCATCAGCATGGTTTTACCAAAAGGTGAGGAAAGAAGTCTCTCACTCACACACACACACACACACACACACACACACACACACACATCCATGGAAAAGAAATGAATAAATAAATCAATACATATTGTATATAGAATTATGCAGTTTATTTTTAAGGGATGAAGTCTACTATAATATAGCAATGTTTATGTGTTTATATAGCAATGATAGTAAAGCTGTGCACAACTGTTGACTTCTCTCTCACTCTCTCTCTGTTAGTTATTGTTGGTTTTATTTAGTGACATAGAGTCATTTCATTAAGGCTTATTTGAAAACTACATGATATGTATGTTGGAACAAAACTCTGTGGGGCTGCGGCCCTCCAGGAACTGAGTTTGACACCCCTGCGCTAGCGCTTAGCATCGGGAAACTATAATAGTATATTTGGACACATATACATGATGTAAACAATTAGCTCCATTGTTTGTGTAAAATGCTTGTCCAAATATGAATCTATAAGCAAGTTAATATACTAATGTATATAGTATACTAATATACATAATGTGCTAAGCGCTAGCTTACTGAAAGAGCTAAGATAGCTAATTATCCCCGAGCTAATTCTTAGCTGCTCCTGTTATGGGTACTGTTACAGATGGTTAATGAATTGTTTTATGCAATTTATTGCAATATATTTATGCTCATCAGTGTTACTGTAGTGATGTTATAATGTACACTGCTGTATAATGTAGTGGTATTATCATAGCTAGAGATCTTCTGAATAGTTAACTTACACAATGTATGTAACAGTCAAGAAAAGGGGCTTTTGTTCGGGTTCTATCTATTCTATTATGATGTCATTAAATATGTGTTTATACAACTTATAATATGTATGTGAGCTGTGAACTGTATGTAAATCAACCCCCTGTGTATCAGCTGATTCCTACACCAGCTTTCCATCCTGAGCAGAAGGTGAGCGCTTAGAAGTATTCACCCCTCTTTTCAGGAACACCACTGAGCACATATTAATCAGGGGACAGGGACACACACGTCTGTCTCTTCATGGACATGGTGTGTGTGTTAACGAATTAACAAATTGTTCAGCAGTACTTAATGGCAAAACTCAATAATTGTACACAGCATTCTATAAAATGTTTGAAATTGTGTGTGTGTGTGTGTGTGTGTGTGTGAGTGTGTGTGTGTGTGTGTGTGTGTGTGTGTGTGTGTGCGCGCATAGTAACATCATGAAGTCTTTTTACCAGACACTTATATTAACATCATGTCTTTATTTCTCCCCTGTTGTAGATTGTTGTAGAGAGGATGGACCCTTGATCTTCTACCTTCTCAAATACATACTGACAACTGACTCGTCAGACTTTCACCTTGATGGCGTTTGTGGTGGAAACTCTGAAAACATTATAAAGACAAGTAATTCATACACTGGGTAAGAGCAAAGTCACAAAGGTTTTATTATAACTTCTGCAGAAGGACCAGTCTCACACAGCAAACAGTTGTTGCATGGATAAAGGTAATGTCTTTCTCTCAGCTGTCCCATTTTATACATCAACATCTCTGCTAACATAATCATTGCCCTGTACATGGAGTTCCTTCATTCAAACTCACGACTCTTTATCTGACCCAGACCAGATGTCTTCGCCTCATCATTTATTCAATAGCAGCTACAATCAGTTTGTTTCTGCTCTGTTCTCGGCCTTTTCTTCCTATGTTTCATCAGACAGGTTTAAAGCTTCTACACTCTATGTGGCACACTAACTACAAAGATCAGAATTAATACATGATTAAAATGTGATTTTTCCCTTACACGTCCCCACAGCCTAAGACACATCTAGGACTTCTTGATGGACAATACAAAAACAGTTGCACCTTTTTCTCACATGGTAGAAACAAACGAACTTTGGTAGCGTAAGCTAAAGATAACAGGACCATAGACAGCGCAGTGGTGGGTCAACGTTTAACACTCTGGTTTACTGATGGGGTAGGGGTGTGGGGGATACACATACTGTACATCTCACACACTGAGACAGGTGGAGGGCAAACCGTCATTGCTTCAAAAGATGACCCTCACATGCTGCACGTTTCACTCCTGAATGTTACAGCAGATTATTATATAGTGTAGATAGTACAGATGTACAGTACAGTGTATGGTTCTTACTTTATGTTTTCATGTTTGGTGTTCAGACGAAGAGCATTACAGAAACAGGTACATTTAAAAATAAATATAGGAAACAAGGGAGATAAGTGTTGTATAAGAATAGAATGCAAAGATAGCATAATTGGTTTCCTTTTGGCTTTCAGCAGTTGCATGCACCCACACAGCAAATTCACTGGAGTCAAAATTCTAGTGTTGGGTCATTTTAGAGTGAAGTGTTGAGGTTCAAGTGTTGTTTTTGCTAGAGTGAACTCTGTGCTAATGAGAAAACATAACGTTGGTGGTGTAACATTACAGCGTTAATAGTGTTCAACACCAAAGAGTGTTACTTTAAACATCCGGGCATTTGGGCAGGTACGCTTGTGGAGATTTGTGGCAGACGCCATTTTCTTGGTCTCGCTTCGAGCATTAAAAGAATAGTTTGGTGAGTTTAATATAAGTAATTATTTAATATAAATAATTCTCATTGTATTCTACTTTCTCATTGTATTCTATTTTCTCAATGTACGTATGCTAGCTTGTTTCAAATGTTAGCGTTTATAATGAAAACCTGTAGCATTACCACCGTCGTTTGCTTACTGGTAAGTGACAACGTTAGCTAACTTCAATGTTACTTTAGTTAAGTTGAATTTTAGGACACGTGTAGGCTAACGTGTAAGTGAACTTCTTTTTAGATAATAATTTTAAGCTCTTTTGGTCGAGGAGAACGTCATATTAACTATTTCATAGAAACAGCGATTCAGCTGACATCACGGTGCTTTGGGCGTCGTCTATATACTGCTAACATAACGTTAGTTAGCAAAAGTCTTAATTAATGTAACGTTAATTCACGCGTGTATTGACGTTTAATATATGTTGTTTAATTGTGGTTGTTGACCTTTGGTTGCAGTCTTGATAATGCTTTTAATTTTTTAAAACTCTTGATTCATAGCAGTCAACAAGTTCACGAAGATTTCCATTCAAAAGGTCATACCTCAGGTAAGTAATGTTAGTTTGGCTAAGTGTCAAAGTCCCTCAAGTTTTGAGGGATTTCTGCAGTCAACAATCATTATTAAATTAGTTTCTTTCAGTTGAGTGCTATATTGCCATTTACAGTAAGATTAAAACAAACCCATGTTGAAAGCTTTACAATCCCCATCAGTCATTAGTAAGGATAAATTTGTCCTTTCATATTGTGAAAAATATTGTAATGCTGCTATTTTTATGATGACTCAAATTAAGCCCTTAGAGCTGGGTGGGGGAGGGGGGATAGTCCGTGTGTGTTTCAGTAAGGGGTGGTCCCCGGGTAAAGCGTGCAGGAGACACGACTTGTACATGACAAAAATATACCGCAGAAAAAAACGGTATCACCCTGGGTTCCCGAAGGAGAGAGGTACAATACAATTCAATGCAATTACTTGCTGTATTCTCACATGACCTTCCACGGACATCACACTGGCTTTGTACTAGGGTGCTCGCAGGATAAAGTCTGTTTAATGTCCAGGCCGACGGATGCCGACATTTGTGTCATCGCATGCAGCTCACCCTGGTAAAGGATATGGGATTCCATTGCATGTATGAAAGTTTGCTGCTTTAGGTCTAAATTAAAACTCTATTTACCTATAGGAAGATGTGCAGTAGCAAAAGTACTTCGTGTTTGCATAATTGTGCATAATTGGGCGTACTGATGATCATGTAACTCTGGGGAGGTTCCTTATGGATCTAAGAAAACCTTGTTAAATTAGTAATCACTGATTCAAAATGAAATGCAGGTCAAACTGTCCCTTTAAGAAATGAGATTAAAAATCTGTGTGATCTTTTCTTAGCGGATAAAACAGATTGTGCAGATAAAACCAGGAGGGACGTCAGTTCTTGAAGAATATGAAGTAACTGGCTCACTGTCTGACGGTAGAAGGCGGCAGATGATTAACATTCTTGCAGCACACATGGTTGAGACTGAGGGGTGAGTTCATAATAGAGGTTATTTAAGGATGTCCAAAATTGTCGGAAATACTATGGGATACTCTGGCAGGTAAGCCATTAACAGCTATATATATATATATATAAAATTCACATATTGCATGAGTACTATAGTGTAGATAAATGTGTTTAGTCTGGATGGAATCTAATAACTAATAAGTTTGACAGAAGTGGTTGTTTTACTTAGGTTGCAGAAAAAGCAGAAATGACAGTACTGAGCTCATTCCTGCGGGCTCATTACTAAAGTATTGTAATAATATGCTCATAAGTACAGGTGCTTGTGTATGTTTTTCAGGAGAATCCCTCAGCGAGTTACGAAAGAGAAGTCACATTGTTTCCTGCATTAAAAGATCTCCTACCCACAAAGGGATATGTAAAGCCATGTATTTAAATTAAATAAATAATTCAATTGATCATTAACATTATTTTAATAACCTAATAAATATATGAAAAAAATGTAATTATGGTTGATATTATTGAAAATATTTTAGAGTGATTCAACTTTGCAATTTTGAATGCTGTAGTTTGAGCTACAGTTAAACTAAATTGTTATAATGGGAAGTTTTTCCTGCATGTAGTCAACCTTCACTGAGAAAAATTTAATAGACCAATCTGTATAAAATAAGACAGTTCAACAACATCACACATGTTGTATGACTTTTTTTTTTTTTTTTTTTACAAAAGAGTGAAAAATTGCACAGTTGAATCAACAACTCCCTAAAATAGTTTGAACAAAACACTTTCAAGAAGATGGTCGCAAGACTGAGATTTAGTTACATTGCTTTGCTCATACCTAACCACCATAGCAGCTTTGGTTGGCCATCTTTTGAGGGGATGGTACCCTCTAATGCTATTCATATCAGTAATTACAGGAGGATATTTTGATCCTTGACTTTTAGTTCTGCTACTATCAGATAGTTCTGCTGAGTATGAAGTTGAACTTTATCCTTTATCCTGAATGTATACGTCAAATTGGGCCTTTAGTACATGTTTGGAGTATGAGGTATGAAGCTAAACACACTTTTTTAAAGACTAGCATAAAATTTTTTAAAAATATAACAAAATCCCTTGCAAAGAAACACCAAATAGCTGTTGCCTATCATTGGGAGTCGCTGTCTGCCACAGGTATTGAGTCTGGACCTGTCAAATCAAAAATACTGACTGATGTTGAAAATGGTGATGTCATTTCAGAACATTTTCAAATTGATAAGTCAAGTGAAATAAGTGCCACGACATGGGTTAAACTTAATGTTATTGAGTTTCACACGGGTCTTGTTGTTTACACTGATTTTGCAAATGAAATGCCAGTGTTCTGTAAGATCGTTTGTATCTTTCCGAGAAAGGAAGTGTTTTTTTGTGTAGCAGAAATGGAGACTACATTTGAAGAGCATTTTCATGCATTTGATGTTGTTGACCAAGTGCATAATGTTTCAATTGTATCACCTCACACGTTGAGATACTTCAAGCCCTTTGATATCCAAATGTCTTATGGTACAGACTCATTTTACTATGTTGTTCCATATGGCTGTATTGTATAGCCCAACAGTGAGGTGCATCATAATTTCAGTTGCCACTGTACCATACAAGGTCATTGTGCATTTTTTGTGTTTATTTATTTATTTTAGTGCACTGTTTTTTCAAATGTAATACCTTTTGCTAAAAGAAAAATAAATATTTTTTGTTCATGGCAGTTGGACTCACACTTGGATGATTATTGATGGATGATAGGGTAGTTACACTAAAAGATTTATTTAAACTTTTAGTTGTGTTAATCCAAGTGCATTATTTTTTCATTTGTAGTGTAATCAACACTATTTTAGGATAAATTGTCACCATAAAGTGTTAACCTGATTTTTGGTGGTGTTGACAAATTACTCCATGAGTGTCTAATGAGTAAACTTTAAACACTTCAATAGTGTTCTTGTCATCTGTTATGGTGTTAAAATGTAACACTTTAAGAGTTTGTCAAGTAACACTGCACTAGTGTTTATAATTACAACTCTTTTAAAAGTGTTAATTTAACACTTTTCCAGTGGTTCCCATATAAACACTGAGAAAGTGTTAATTTTATTTCTGAGAGTGTTAAATTTGTGATTTAAAATTTGCTGTGCAATTTAAACATGTGACACTTGCTTACAAAGCCAGAAAAACTTTCACATGTACATTACAGCACTGATGGAGCATCTCATAGTGCAGCTCTTATAATACGCCACAGAAAACTAGAAGGAAACGTTTCTTTAATGTGCTATGTTTGATTTTTGTTCAAGTTTCTCTATGCATTATTTTGGGATAATGCTATTAGTGTCATGGGATCTGATGGTGATAAGGGTTCAAACAAGTACTGACAGATCACACCACGTAAAATGTAATGAATTACTTTAAATAAAAAGTGAGAAAAATAAGATGATGTGAGAAGAAATATGGTTAACTTTTGTAACAGGAAACAGAAGACCACTTTTGTTTTACACTGTCGTACCCCAGGGCTTCCTGTAGCCATAGTAGACTTTCCATTTACAGCATGTAGCAGCTTTATAAGGCAATGCCACTGAAACATCCAGGCAGCAAGGCATTACTATACTCTAAAAAAATAATAATCTACCTACAGGTTTTTATTACCTATAGATTAATCATATAGGGTATATTGCTTCTTCTGTTTCTACAATAGTCAATAATCACCCCAAGATGTTTCTCAGATGGATTTGGATATGGGTGGGTCCAGGTGCCACCTTGCCTGGGTGTATAGAAAGAAAAAAAAATCACAACAATGATAACAATTGCCCAACTGGTTTCCTGTCGTTCCTATCTGAACTTGGGCATTTCATCTGGTTTTGTTGAAATGTATAACTGGGTATCATCAGCATAATAATGGAAACTAACCCCATGTCTTCTAATGATGTTACCCAAGGGAAGCATGTACAGTATATGGAGAACAGCAGAGGTCCTAAAACTGAACCTTGTGGGACCTGAAAGTTTTACTGACATTACACTATACAGTTCTCCAGTCAGATCTAGAAAATGGTATTGTTCAGATAGGTAGGATCTAAACGATTTTAATGCCTGTCCCTGAATACCAAAGTGATGAGCGATTTATAAGGATATTATGCTCTATAGTGTCGAATGCAGCACTAAGATCAAGTAAAACTAGTATCGAGATGCAGCCTTGATCCGAAGCTAAAAACAAATCATTTGTGGTTTTAACTAGTGTAGTTTCTGTACTATGATGGGGCCTGAAACCTGACTGAAATTCTTCGAGGATATTGTTTAAGAAGGCGCATATTTGCACTGATAACACATTTTCTAATATTTTTTATACAAACGGAAGGTTTGAAATCGGTCTGTAATTTATTTCATTCATGTCTAAATTAGATTTTTTAAGAAGAGTCTTAATAACTGCCGAATTGAAAAATTTAGGGACATGACCTAAATATAATGAGGAATTAATAATGTTTAGAAGCAGCTCTCCAGCTGTATGTATCACTTCTTTTAGAAATCTACTTGTGATTGGATCTAACAATAACAAGAATGTTGTTGATTTAGCCGTGGTTATAAGTTTGTACAGCTCTTCCTGTCCTATACCTGTAAAGCAGGTATACATTGTTTTCTCATCTTTTTACTTAAATGCATAACTGTTTTTTTCCCCTGGTGTTTAAAAGACAGCTTTTTTGTTTGATTGGAAAGCTGAAATACAGCAGGGAATTATGATGCTGCGTTGACTCAACTATTTATTTATTTATTTAAACCAATATGAACCCGACCCTTATCTCCTTCAAGGGAGATACAACATGGCCCAAATAGACCAGATGAAACTTATTTTGAAAGATGGCCTCTTCTCTGACAATTATATGGTTAAAAGCATTGCGTGTCATGTCTTAGCAACATTTTCTTAATTCGTTTTATATACATTACAGAAAATAAAATAGAAATGCAGCCTGAACAGGTTATAGTATAAAATATGCAACATTAGTAAAGTATTATAATAGTTAAATGGGATAAAACTTACTTTCAGTAACAAAAAATGCTTAATATTATTTAATAATACTAGCTTTTTAATATTAGCTAGTTCTGTCACATGTGCTACACAGGCACATGACCATATTGGTACTGATTTAATAAAATCCACAGAAGACTGCGTACAACCACAGAGATCCTGCACTTGCGGGAAGTAAAGTCATTTCACAGAACTGGCAGATGCACTGTGGTAACAGCAAGCAGGAAAAAAAGAAAGCAGGTGGAAGAAAAAACAGAACAAAAACTAAAACCAACACTTTTTAACACAGAGAATGTCAAAGGTTTGCACACACCTTTATTTTCTACATTCTAGAATAATATTGAAGATTTTACAACTATGATGTAACACATACGGAATTAGTCAATTAAGTGACAACAACAGCAATAACAACAACACACAAGATAAATAAAGAACATCACATTGTGTCATGGCTTTTTTAATTAGTCCTAGTTACTTTTTAAAAGCCAGTTTTACATTAAAACATTTTATTTATTTGTACCTTTATGACTCAATAGCACTCAGACTTTGGGAAACATTAGCTCTAGCTGTATTGATACTGTAGCCGTCTCATCACTTCCCTGCTGTAGTTCTGCTGCAAGTCTTGCAAGAACACAATGGCATCCAGGAATGTTTTGTAGAACATTCCAGCTGTTAAAATGTCACCACGGATCTCTTAAAACCACTGTCCCGCAGGGTTACCAGCGGCCATCCTCACGTGCAGTCACTATTCAACGCCACCATGTTGTCAATCAAGGGGACTGCACAACACCTGGATGCATGTCTGTATAGAACCCCAGGATAAAGCGACAAACGTGCGGACATTTAGGTAGCACTAGGTCTGGGAACGTTGCTCTGATATAGGCAAAGAAAAGATAAGTGAAAAGAAAAGAGAAAACTGAAAATAAATTAAGTGAAAAAAAAGAGAAGATAGAGAGTAACCCCATCTCGATACAGGAGATCTCTGTGTATGTATTTGGTGTTTTTGTCATGCACACTCGTAACACGACCGGCACTAGGACCCGGAAGTAATACGGTCGGGTTTTCAGAAAGCATAAAAGGAAACAAGATGGCGCCTCACATTGCTCAGTCATTGAGCCTTTGCTGACGCTACGCCGACTATTCTGTGAGTACTCACCAATTCGGGTTGCTTCTTTGATTGAGTGTGTGTTGCTAGAACGCGGGTTTATTTGTGTAGATCCTTGCTCTTTGTGTAAGAGAGTTCTTAAACTAATCGCGTGGTTATCCTGCCTACTCGCGCTGCTTCCGCGTTTGGGTTTACCATCCACGCTACACAGGCTAACTGCTAAGGCTTTTCTGTTCATCCCTCGGTTGCTCGTGACAGAATGACTGAGCCTAAAGCAGTAAACCCAGCGGAGTTTGCTTGCCTCTGTGATGTGGTTGACCAGCATGCCGAACTGATCAATAAGCTCCGTGGTGAAGTCGTGTCTCTCCAAAAGGACCTCCAAGACGTCGCGGTGGCGGAGCTACGGCAGGAGAACGCGACCCTCCGTGGGGTAGCTGCTCAGTTGCCCCCCCCCCCCCCCCTTCTGAGGTGTTTATAGCTCTACCGGATAAGTGGAATGGCACAGATGGGAAATGCAGTGTTTTTCTAACCGCGTTGGATCTTGTTTGAGTTCAATTCCACCAGATACTCCACAGACCGACTGCACGTTGCACTTCTCGTCTCGTTGCTATCCGGGCAGGCAGCTGAGTGGGCCACGGCGGTTCTCCGATCAGATTCAGATACTGCCTATTCATATGGAGAATTCACCAGTCAACTAAAGCTCACATTCGAACATCCTGCTGCTGAGGTGGAGACCGACATGAAATTGTATCATCTGCGGCAGGGAGGGTCGTCCGTGAGCCGATACACGGCAGATTTCCGCACTCTTGCCGTACAGACCACCTGGGGAGATGCCGCCCTTTGGACGGCCTACTACGAGGGACTGGCTTCACGTATTAAGGATGAACTCGCCGAACGGGAGCTTCCAACCACGCTGGAGGGACTAATCCAACTCGCCCTCCGGATTGACCAGCGCCTGCTCTCCCGTCCGAGGCCAGCCCCCCGGACCCTGCAGCCCATCACGCCATCTTCCTCTCACTCCACGCCCCGACCACCAGCTTTCAACACCCATGGCACCCGTCGGATCTCCACCTCCCGCCGTGGTTGACACAGGAGCCGGGGAACCCATGCCATTAGGACGCGCCTCCTTGAACGCTGCAGAGCGAGAACGACGCTTCAGGGAGGGACTCTGCGCCTATTGTGGGTCGCCGGTGCATCATAGAGCCATATGCCCTCTTCGCTAGGGAAACGGCCAGGCCCGGTGAACCCTGGCAACAGTTCACCAGGCTCCCTCCATCTTTCCGCCACCACACCCAGCGTCTCTCGCCTCATGGTTCAGGTGCACCTCCAGTTTGGCCACACACGGGTCAGAAGTACCGCGTTTATCGATTCTGGTGCTGCAGGTAACTTCATTGACTCTTCTTACGCCAAGGAACTGGGGATGGAAGTCGAGGCGTTATCCCAGCCGGTTCGGATCACCTCTGTAGATGGTCGGCCCCTCTCCTCCAGTCCCATCACCTCCCAGACCCAACCGATCACCGTCACAATCAACAAACATCAGGAACAGATCCGATTCTACCTCACCTCCATTTCCTCCCCTCCCATCATCCTTGGACATCCTTGGCTCCTTCAGCACGACCCGCTCATCTCCTGGACACAGAATCGGATC
>JAAGKR010012108.1:0-11929 GCA_011419295.1 Clarias macrocephalus
TGTGTGTGTGAGTGTGTGTGTGTGACTGTGTGTGTCTGTGTGTGTGGGGGTCTGTGTGTGTGGGGTCTCTCTCTCTGTGTGTGTGTGTGTGTGTGTGTGTGTGTGTGTGTGTGTGTGTGTGTGTGTGTGTGTGTGTGTGTGTGCACCGCAGTGAGACAGAGGTTTTTGTACGACAGTTTCATTAGAATGTATCACAGTGGTACACTTTTGGTGGAGGCTCCAAACTCATCCTGAACAGTAAGTAAAAGTTTATTCTCTTTATTATAAAATAGAAATTTTAGATAGAATTATCAATCTGAAATTTTCATTACATAAGGCATTGATTATTAATTTATGTTAGAATATTAAAGGAACAGTCAATAATCCATGGCTCTTTTGTACATTCTGAAGTTTTGTGTAAACTGTTCTGTGTGCTAATGACATCCAGATGAAAGATGCTGTCAGATTCTGTTAAACAATTAATATTTTTGTAATCTGCTACATTTTTATTAATTTGAAATGTTCTCTTATTGCTGGAACACATTTGTGCTTTTCACAACATCGGGTTTTGTCTCTATCAGAGTTCAGAGTGTTTACAGAATTCACTCACTGACTGTTTCAGTGCTGGACCACAGTTTTATATGCAGTTATTGAATAAAAGTTAGCGAAACAATAAATCAGAAAGATAATGAATTATGGTCTGCAGTTAAAGCTTAATTACCCTTTAACACTTTTTCTTACAGTGTAAAGCTAGAAAAGCTTCTAAACCTGTTTGGTGTGTTTTTATTTCCCCTCTCCAGATAGTCCCTCCGTGTCTCTGCTCCCTCCGTCTCCTCTGCAGCTGTCTGAGGGATCGGCCTCACTGCTCTGCCTGCTGTCTGGCTACTCTCCACAGGGGGCGCTGGTGAGCTGGACAGTGGACGGCTCAGAGGTGAAGAACGGGGTTCTGACCAGCGCAGAAGAAGAGAAGAACAGCCATTACAGCCGCAGCAGCACCCTGACCCTCAGCAAAGACCTCTGGGAAAAGGGGGAGGAGTTCAGCTGTAAGGTCTCCCATAACAACGTCAATCATCCAGTCACGTTCAGAAAGAGTCAGTGTGAAGACTAGTGGATCCAAGATAGAGTTTAACATAGAGCTGCTTATGATCATCTTCAATAGAGTTTCAATTCTACACAATGCTGACATTTCTGTCATTACTGTCTTCACTGTCCTGTTGCTCTTCCTGTAGTTTTTGCTGAAATAAAGCTGAGTTTTGGATGTTGTCTGTACTTTTATTCCAGTTAATAGTGATGATCAGTGTGATGAGAGAGTGGGATTAGCTGTAGATTCAGTGCTGTGTGTTGTGCTTCAGTGAGTTTGACTGAAGGAAGTTGAACATCTGGTTTCTGCTCTATTCTGGGAGAAATTAAACTATTCAGTCGTGTTCATGCAAATCTCACTTACACCTCACTGCAACTCTCCTCAAGACAGGATTAATAGGTATTAAATATGTATTATATGTAAAGACTATTATTTTTCTTTGATCTCTATCATGTCTATCATCATCTCTATCGTACAAAAATATGGACACAAATTTAATGCATTTGAATTTCTCTATAGTAACCAGTGTTGGGGGATGTTACTTTTTAAAGTAACTAATTACATTACAAAATTACTGTGTTCAAAAAGTAATCAGTCACATTACTGCGTTACTTTCTGATAAAAGTAACTAGTTTGAGTACAAAAAATGAAAACTCCTTTGTGCTTCCTCATGCATGTTGTTTTAGTCAAGACCTTTATAATTATTCTACCATCATCATTCAGTGAAGTTTGGCCCATAATCTGTTAACGACTAATACCCCTATTTCACGCGGGTCCATGCGGGGGCCGCAAGTATGGTTCATCATGATTCACTGCGAGTTTTGGCGCTATGATTAGGTTTCCATCTTTCTGCGCGTCGGTCCTCGCATAGTCAAAACGCATAGGAGAGATAGGGGTATAACAGCAGGAATAACAGAGGGGGGCGGGTTTTTGTGGGGGGGGATTGGGAATGACTGCTGTCTGGCTCACAGATTGCATAAATTGTTTGAATAATGGATAACATTTTTGAAAAAGTAACTAAGTAACTGAGTACTTGAATGGCGGACGTAAAGCTTTAGATTACTCATTACATCAAAAAAGTGATCCAAGTACTCAAACGCGTTACTTTGTACCGCATTAAACCCAACATTGATAGTAACATAAAAAGTGTAGCTACAAATATGAAGTCTGCTCAGTTAACCCCACTAATTATCATTTACAGAACCCCAGGGCCGTACTCTGAATTTCCCTGTGTATTTTTCTCTTGAACCTGGTCGTTTCAGTAGACAATGTGTCAATTGCTGGAGACTTTAATATTCATTATGAGAATCTAAAAAACCCTCTGAGAACAGCATTTATGTCCATACTGAAAACACTCAAAGCAGGTCACACTTTAGATTTAATATTATCCTTTGGATTAAGTCTAAGAAATATAACCACAAGTCTGAAGCTATCTCATATCATTGTCTTGACCCAAAATAAAGTGTGTCATAGTAATAATGTAAGCACAGCGCCACATTAACACATTAAACAGACATTCCCATCAAATATCACATAGAGCTTTATCAATAATCTCCCAGAGTTATCAACTTTGATTGGATCGCTATCTGACTCCACAAAACTCAATCAGGTGACTGAATATTTAGAGGCAACATTTTGTTATACAGTAACTCCAGTTATAAGGAAAATAATTAGAGATAAGAAACTTGCTCCCTGGTATAATGACCACACACACACTTTAAAACAGACTCGAAAATGAGACTGCAAAGGGTGTCAAACTAAATTGTCAGTATTTCAAATAGCATGAAAGGAGAGCATCCTGAACTATAAAAAAGCTCTCAGTGATGCTATATCATTGTATCTCTTCACTATTATAGAAAATAACAAAAATAAGGCTAGATTATATTTAATACCATAACTACGTACATTAACTAGAAACAAGACCACTGCTGAAATCTCCATAACAACACAGTAGTGAGGACTTCATGCACTTTTTCAATAACAAAATGTTAAATATTAGGCAAAAAATTCAAGCTTTGAAACCAGACAATTTAAGTGATACAGATGATAAACTAATCACATCACATCAGAACCTAGAATACTTTACTCTCCTTGAAGAGAATGAACTAATTTCACTCATCTCTTCTTCGAAATCGTCAACCTGTATATTAGATCCTATACCGACACATTTTCTCAAGCAGATAGTACCAGCAATAACAGAACTCCTGTTGAAAGTAATTAACTGTTCACTGAGCAGTGGGTATGTTCCCAAATTAGCCTTTAAATTAGCAGTTATTAAACCGCTAATGAACAAACCTGACCTTGACCCCTGTCAGCTGTCGAATTTCAGGCTGATATCAAACCTCCCCTTTATCTCTAAGATCCTGTAAAAATAGTAGTGCAGCAGCTATGTTCATATCTGCATGAAAATAGCATAAACAAGCTGTATCTTACATCAGGATTTAGACCTCATTACAGCACAGAGACAGCACTTGTTAAAGTAGTAAATGTCCTGGCTCAGATCCTATTTGACTGATCGTTATCAGTTCATAGACTTAAATGGTGACTATTCTCCATGTTCTTAAGTGGAGTTTGGGGTTCCACAGAGTTCAGTTTTAGGCCCACTGCTTTTTTTCTCTTTACATGCCTTCTCTGGGCAACATAATTCATAAGCATTTTAAGCGCTTTTAACAATGGTTGTTGTCTCAAAGCAGCTTTACAAAATGAAAAGAAAATTTATGGAAGTGTGTATGTGGGAGACAAATGTGTCTAGATAATGAGATTTTCCCTGATGAACAAGCCAAGGGTAATGGCGACAGTGGCAAGGAAAAACTCCCTGAGATGGCAATAGGAAGAAACCTTGAAAAGAACCAGACTCAACAGGGAACCCATCCTCATTTGGGTGATAGCAGATAACAGAAATGATATAACATTGTGTGTGTTATGCAGCTGAAAGTTCGATATAGCAGAAGTTATTTAAATTAACATGAAGTCTAGTTCAGTACAGGACCTCCTGAGAGTCAGCAGGTGCAGAGGGCAGATGGGGTCTGGATCACTGGGAGCTCAGGAGCAGCATGTGTAGCTCCAAACCATCATGAAGCAGAATCCATGCCTCAGGATGGGTAGAGAAAGGAAGAACGGGTGGAAAGAATTAGCGTAGTTGCCATTCAGGAAAGATGTAGTGGAGTATGAGGTATTTATTATGAGGATGAATTACGTGTATACCAGATTAAAGAGATGACACAGTTATACATCTCAGCAAAACCTGATGAGAAAAACCAGCTTACGAAAGGTGAGCAATGTGTGCAGGACATAAGAGAGTAGATACTAATTAGCTTCCTTCTGCTTAATTCTGGTAAGACAGAAGTTCAAGTCATAGGACCACAAGCAGCTAGAAGTAGGCTTTCTGATCACAATGTAAATTTAGATGGCCTTTCTGTTCCATCAAGTGCAAAAGTAAAAGACCTCGATGTGATTATAGTTTCCAGTCTTTCATTTGAAGCTCAGGTAGATAATATCACCAGGACAGCATTTTTTCACCTCAGAAATATTGCCTAGATAAGGAATATATTGTCACTAAACGATGCAGAAAAACTAGTTCATGCTTTTATCACCTCTAGGTTGGACTATTGTAACGCCTTACTGTCTGGTTGTTGACGTAGATACATAAACAAGCTTCAGTTAGTCCAGGATGCAGAAACAAGAGTCCTCACTAGAACCAGAAGATACGAGCACATCACCACTATCTTATCTACACTGCATTGGCTCCCTGTGAATTTTCGCATCAATTTTAAAATACTACTTTTGACATATAAAGCACTAAATGGTCTCGCGCCACTGTATCTGAGTGAACTGTTGGTGTCTTACGATCCGCCACGCCTACTTCCATCAAAGAATGCAGGCTGCCTGTCAGTACCGCGTATTATTAAAACTACAGCAGGGGGCAGAGCTTTTTCTTACAAGCCCCAAAGTGATGGAATAGTCTTCCTATTAATGTTCGGGACTCAGACACAGTCTCAGTGTTTAAGTCTAGGCTAAAAACCTATTTATTTTAGCGCAGCATGTTGTAAATAGATGAGCCTTAGGTAAAGGAGCAGATCTGGGGGAGTCATGGACGTAGAGTATCTGGTGAACTGGTATGTTTAGATGCTGTCCTCCCCACTCTCATTGTTCACTCAGGTTTGTTGATGATGAAGTGATTGGTTGCTTTACATCTCAGTTCCCCCTCATGTCTGTTTCCTTCTGGCTCTCCCTTTTAGTTATGATGTCATAGTTAGTCCTGCCGGAGTCCCTGCTTGCACTCTGCACTAAATATAGATTCACTTATACCTTGTGTGACAGTGACCATACCTAACTGCCACCTCCTTTTCTTTTGCTCTCTCCTTTTCTCTCTCTCTCTTTCACTTTCCCTGTCGCTCTGTTGAGCTATACATGTCGCTCCTGAGCTGTCAGTGATCCAGAACCCCTCTGCCTGACCTGTCCTGATGTCCTGCTTCTGGTTGGAGATCTGGTCACATGGATGCCCTGTGTGGTCTGCCTGGGATGTGTGTTGTGATTGGTTTTATGGTTTAATTGCAATTTTAAAATGACATCACAAAATGCAACATCATTTACAATACTGAATTATTAAAATGGAAACAAATAATTCCTACACTGAAAAAAATAATCCTTTGAATTTACTTGATCTTAATGTGTACATCGGTCCCACATCATCAAAATGTGGCCAAATTACACAATTTTTGCCTGCTAAACCAAAATTTTTAATTTATTTTAAACGTGTGAAAGAATCATGTTTACTTAACATAATCTTTATCATTTACTGTAATAGCAATCGATTGTGTAATTGTAATGTAATTTAATTATGTCAATGATACTCCATTATTATTGACAAGTCTAACATGTTTTTTGTGCTACTTATGTTACTACAACTAGATGTTATACCATAATGTATACCAGCCCTATTTTCCCACTCTTTAGTGACTCTTAAAGACAACTCCAGAGGCAGTAAATATGTAATTCATCCCTTTTTTATTATTATTAGGGAACAACTTATAACTTATAACAGGTACCATACTTTCATAAAACACTAACAATCTAATTCACACACTAAAAAAATGAAATGTTGGGTTTAATTAATTTTTTCTTGTCAACATGTTCCACAGTTAAACTCACTAAACTAACATTTGTAAGGGTCTTTATTCACAACAAGATTACTGTCACAAGTATTTTAATAACAACTGGCACTGCTTGAAAAGCAGCACAGAAATCGAGAAATTGAGAATGTTATAGTACAACAATTCTGTCAACTTTGACACATTTAAAGAGGGAGGAAAATTGTGTTAAACATTATTTAATTTACCATATTAACAAAATTAACAATTTACCCTATTTTTTGCTATCAAATACAAATTGCCCCCCAAGTTTCTGCAAAGTCTAAATATATTGCATCCAAAACAAAACATCCAAACATTTTCAATAAGTACAAAAAAGGCCTTAATGTAGTGCTCGATGTTGGTTTACTCAAAGTTTGTTTTTAAGCATTTGTACCTTTGGTGAAAGTTTAGTAGCATCCACCTGATGGAAGATCCTCTGCAGTACCTCAAAGAATGTTTTCAGTTCCTGAGGTTCATTGCATATATTACACCCATTAAGAGCGCACATGCAGTAGTGCCAAGTCGTGAAGCACTTCAACCACTGGAGGGGTCGTGGCATCACCTCCCTCAACATTGATGCTGTAGATGCCAAATATAACATGTTCAAGGTCCCTCTCTGCAGCAGCGCCATCTGTATCCTATTGTTACACACAAAAAAAGCAAAAATGAAATCACTAGACTAATACAGAATTCCAAAGAGCCTGTTTGAAATTTTCCCTGTAAATATTGTTTAGTATTTGATCACTAACTTTTGGTCCACACTGATTTCTCACAAACTTGAAAACACTTTTCTAAGTACACCGGTAATCTAATAGCAGCTTTACCTCATAATTTTTTAAGGCTAAATGGATATTGTGATATTCTGAAGAGCCCACCGGTACCGTTACTTTTGCTATATATACTTATCTACTTATATACTTTTCGTCAAATAATGGAAAGACATGCAGTGGACCGACCTGTGACACGTGGCTAAATCCGTTAGCTGGCTAACTTCAGTCTAAAACTCTAGGCCCCTCTAAAACTACAGAAGCAGGCCAAAGTTAAATACTAATTATATATCCTAATGGAAAAAAAACTAATATCTGAGGAAAAATCTTACCTTTTTCGGGTGTCGACTTCCCTCTGTCATAACGGACAGAATATAACGCTCGCAAGCAGAGAGTCCATTAACTTTGCGCAAGTGTAGTTTGATTCGTCTTGCTCTTCTGTTTCATTAGCAGTTCATGACAGCTGGCGTCTCGCTACTGCCCCCTGCTGTATGTATGAAATGTTGACTTAACATGACTGGTTCATGATTAGACAATGTATTAGGAATGCGTACGGTCAAGTTGAGACAAAATTACGTTAACCTTAATCGAAAAAAACATTTTAAATCAACAAATACGATTATTAT
The DNA here is from genome assembly GCA_011419295.1 of Clarias macrocephalus. Lineage (NCBI taxonomy): Eukaryota > Metazoa > Chordata > Actinopteri > Siluriformes > Clariidae > Clarias > Clarias macrocephalus. The sequence goes on from JAAGKR010012108.1 coordinate 7,586, forward strand.
GAGTAAACTGAAAGTAATTATATTATGTAAAATGCACAACCTGCCTTGTTCGTTTTTTTGAGTGTACTGTATATACAGAATACTAGTTCATAAAGATGTACATCCATCCTAGTCAACGCATTCCCAACTCTGGATTGTTCCAGTCATGATTACAGCTTATATCCTCTCTTTCCACACACCTGAAACAAACCCTCTGAATGCCTTATCCATTCCTGCCAATCCAGAGGTGGAACGTAATGAATTACATTTACTCGCGTTACTGTAATTGAGTAGTTATTTTGTGTACTTCTACTTTTTAAAGTACTGTAATTCGCTACATTTTAAATAATATTCGCTACTGAGTAAAACAAATGTAAAAATAAAAAAATATTATGCTTTGTATAAATGCTTAGTTGCGCTCAAGTGTGCTGGTTCATTTGTCGCGTGCCGCTCCAGACTCCACTCCAGGTTTTCTGACTGTCCCCACATCGGCATCTACCTGACCTTCCACATGGTCGCTTCCGCCCTGAGAGTGAAGTCATCAACCAGCACGACCATATATAAACCGGAGAGAGACACGGAAAAGAGGAAAGAGATTGTGATTTTGGCGTTTTGATATTTGGTTGTGTATTCTGGTTTAGACTTTTTGACTCCTATTAGTTTGGTTGGTTTTTGTATATATTTGTAGACAATTTCACTGTATGTTTGTGCATTCACCAGTAGTAGGGGGGTGGCTGGCATTTATTTTGGGAAGAGAGAATTTATTCACTGCTTTTGGTTTAGGGAGTCAGTCATTTAAAAAAAAATTGACTTGAAAAACGAGCATGTCTTGGAGTGCCGAGTATCATGTATCACGCATGCGCTCTTATTTTGACACCAAGTGTCAAGTGATCACGACTGAGCCAATTAATTTTCTCTCTTTTGTGGAGTGGAATTATGGTTAATCGTCTCCCCTGCTGGGTCTTAGTGCTCGTCTCTTACTGGTATAATCAACATCTCCCTCTCCCTCCTATGTGTGTGCATGCGTAATTTGACACTGTGCCCCACACACACCGACACACATACACTCTCTCTCTCTCTCTCTCCCTCGCCTTTACTCGGTACTCTGGCAGAGACTCGGCACTCTGGCAGACTTCCAGTTTGACGTAGTTTCCTGTATTTTGTATTCTTCCCGCGAAAGTTCCTCGTCTGTTTGTAACAGCGGTTTAGATTATGTTTTATTTAGTTTTTTTTATAATTATATATTTTTCCCGTTTTTACTAAATAACAAACTAGTTTTTACGCTTTAATACTACTGGACTTTATCCGTTTTTGCGCTTTTTGAGAGAACGCGCATATCATCTGACCAACAACAAGCAAATCCATCAGCAAATAATCCAGACGCTACTCCTCATGCACTTCAGACGGTCCTGGGAGCATGTGACCCTGGTGCAAACACTTCACAAGACCTGCTGGTCTGCAGACGCTCTGATCTAATCGTCTAGACGTCACAACCATGCGCTTTTGGAAGGCGCTTTTTTTCCCTGAGAACTGAGGCTCATATTTGTTCCTGGAGGCTCCGGTAGACTGTAGGAGATTCCAGTCCTGAGCTATCGAACAACTGAAGTCACAGGTCCCCAGGGAACAGCTGTCAGCATCAATCGAGGACAGGACAGTCTTCGTGGAAACCATCCCCAGCCACCACACGAATCCAGGCAGACCACACGGGGCATCCATGCGACGAGATCTCCAACCAGAAGCAGGACTCCAGGACGGGTTAGACGGGTCCAGAGGGCAGAGGGGTCTGGATCACTGGCAACTCAGGAGCGACATGTATAGCTCGACAGAGAGACAGGGAGAGGGAAAGGAGAGAGAGAGGAGAGAGCAGAAGAGGAGAGAACAGAAGATAAGGAGAGATGGCAGAGAGGGTATGGTCACAGTCAACATGTATAAGGTGAAAGTATATTTAGTGCAAAGTGCAAGCAGGGACTCCGGCAGGACTCACTATAACATAAAAGGGAGAGCAAGCATAACTAAAAGGGAGAGCAAGAAGGAAACACACACATGAGGGCTCCCTGTGATGTAAAGCAACCAATCACCTCACTGTCAACAAACCTGAGTGATCAATGAGAGTGGGGAAAACAGCATCTAAACATACCAGTTCACCAGAATACTCTATGTCCATGAGTCCCCCAGATCTGCTCCTTTACCTAAGGCTAATCTATTTACAAAAATGCTTGGCTAAATAAATAGGTTTTTAGCCTAGACTTAAACACTGAGACTGTGTCTGAGTCCCAAACATTAATAGGAAGACTATTCTATAACTTTGGGGCTTTGTAAGAAAAAGCTCTGCCCCCTGCTGTAGTTTTAATAATACGTGGTACTGACAGGCAGCCTGCATTCTTTGATCAAAGTAGGTGTGGTGGATCGTAAGACACTAGCAGTTCACTCAGATACTGCGGCGCGAGACCATTTTGTGCTTTAAATGTCAAAAGTAGTATCTTAAAATCGATGCGAAATTTCAGTGCAGTGTAGATAAGATAGGGGTGATGTGCTCGTATCTTCTGGTTCTAGTGAGGACCCTCGCTGCTGCATTCTGTACTAACTGAAGCTTGTTTATACACCTAGTTGAGCAACCAGACAGTAAGGCATTACAATAGTCTAACCTAGAGGTGATAAAAGCATGAACTAGTTTTTCTGCATCATTTAGTGACAATACGTTTCTTATCTTGCCAATATTTCTAAGGTGAAAGAAAGCTATCCTGGTAATATTATTTACATGTGCTTCAAACAAAAGGCTGGAATCTATAATCACACCAAGGAACAGAAAGGCCATCTAAAGTTACAGTGTGATCGGAAAGCTTACTTCTAGCTACTTGTGGTCCTATGACTAGAACTTCTGTCTTATCAGGATTAAGCAGAAGAAAATTAATTAACATCCAATCTGCACATACTGCTCAATTTTAGCAAGCTGTTTTTTCTCATCTGGTTTTGTTGAGACATATAATTGTGTGTCTTCAGCATAGCAATGAAAACTAATGCCATGTTTACGAATTATGTTGCCCAGAGGAAGCATGTAAAGGGAAAAAAGCAGTGGGCCTAAAACTGAACCCTGTGGAACACCAAACTCCACTTGAGAACATAAGGAATGGTCACCATCTAAATCTACAAACTGATAACAATCAGTCAAATAGGATCTGAGCCACAAGAGGGCAGTTCCCTTAATTCCTACTACCTTTTCTAATCTGTGAAGGAGAATACTATGATCAATAGTGTCAAAAGCTGCACTGAGGTCCAGTAACTGTCATGATTCATGTCCTGTCTGAACTTTTTCCCACGCGGTCACCGCTGACATGTGCCTTTGTTTTCCTTACCTGTCATGTGTTTTTTCCCACGGTCCCGTTTCTGCCCCTCCTGCGCACCTGTCTTTTATCCTCCGCTGATTACTCCAGCGATTTAAGCATGCTCTGCACGCTGCTTAAATCGCTGGATTATCTCGTGTGTCACGTACCTTGATTTTCTCGCGTTTTCTTTTTCTCGTATTCACGTTGCCAAGTTTGCTTTGTTTTTCGGTTTTCGATTTTTTGTCTCTCGCCTCGGATTTGTTCGCCTCGCTCTTTTGATCTCCCGGTTTTGATCTCTCGCTTCCTTGCTTTTGACCACAGCCTTTTGTCTACGTGTTTTGGATTGTCGCTCCGCTGCTTGATTCTCCGGTTCCCGATTTAAAGCTTCCTCTTTTGACTACGGCTCTCGCTTCACGATTTGGCTTCAACGCTATGTTGACTGATCTCCCGGTATTTGACCCCCGCTTCCGCATTCCAACCGCGCTCCTGTTTAACGTTGCTGTCACTCATCTGTGCTTGGATTCACCTCGTTCCACTCCGCCCCGTGACAGTAACACAAGTATAGTGACGCAACCCTGATCAGAGGCCCATAGGAGGTCGTTTACTACTTTAACAAGTGCTGTCTCTGTGCTGTGATGAGGCCTAAAAAGTTCATGAAATCCTCACTACTGCATGATGTTGTTGTGGAGATTTCTGCAGTGGTCTTGTTTTTAGTTAATTTAGCTATGGTATTAAATAAAAATCTTGGGTTGTTTTTGTTATTTTCTATAAGAGTGGAGAGATACATTGATCTAGCATCATTGAGAGCTTTTTTATAGTTCAGTATGCTTCTCCTTCCAAGCTAATTGGAATACTAACAATATAGTTTGGCGCCATTTACGTAAAAATTTTTGAGCGGTTTGTTTTAAAGCGCGTGTGTGGTCATTATACCAAGGAGCGAGTTTCTTATCTTTAATCATTTTCCTTTTAACTGGAGCTACATTATCTAAGCTATAACGAAGTGCTGACTCTAGATATTCATTCGCCTGTTCGAGTTCTGTGA
>JAAGKR010012109.1:7034-17327 GCA_011419295.1 Clarias macrocephalus
GGGGGGGTGGTGCACAGTGTTTTAAACAATCTTTAAAGTGTGTCTGTAGGGCAGTAGCTTAGATACAGTAGGTAGGATCACTTAGGAACTGTCACTAGCCAATCACAGACTTCCAAACACTATTTCTGTTTGCCTGTTTCTTCTCTGTTGGAAATAAAGTTTTATAGGTAAAGCGAACGAGGTGTATTTGCATTTTACTCAACATACAGTAGTGTAACAATAAGCTAAATGAATTTTTTTTAAAACTGGTATATACTAATACTTAATTCAATAAAAAAGGGTTGCTGTAATATTTATTCATGATGATATTACAAGAAATAAAAAATGGTTCCTTTATGTAACTTCCTTGCATTTATATAAAATTTTCAACAAATTTCTTTTGTGTAAAGTTGCTTTGAGGCAATGACCATTTTAAAAGCACTATACAAATAAAATTGTATTGAATTATGTTATGCGATAGTGCCAGCTAATTAGAGAAGAAACAGGGAATCAGAAGTAGTATGTCGAAGTCAGAGATTGGCTAGTTTAGTGCCAGTTTTGTAGCATTGGACAAAAGTAAGCATGCGTACAGGCAGAGTCGAGCGTGCAGAGAAAAGAGAAGTTGTACGTGAATGCGGGCAGAGTCGAGCATGCACAGCAAAATGATGCGCGGAAAACATGTTGAGCATGCAGGGGAGTCACTGCATGCGCAGAACACACACCTGATCAAATGCAGATGCATGATTCGCAAGAATCTAGATGATCCACAACCCATTCTCACTTTCCACGTTATCATGACATATATAGCATAGATAAATACAGTCAATCCAGAAAATACATTTAAAAAGGACCAAGATCAGTAAAATTCATTTTCAAAACATCAGGACACTGCTGGAAGTTCCAGTTGTTGACTTAAAACTTGCATGTGAATGGAGCTCTAAGCGCAGGGGCAGGACTCTGACATACGTCTGTTTTTTATTTTTTAAATCAATTTAATAACAAACATTTATTTGGCAATAAACTTTTTGAAAGAAGAAGAATTTGAACAAATTCAAATCAGCGTGCGCTTTGACTAAAACTGTGTGCAATGCACTATGTGCTCCTGGAATGTAGAGATGTGCATTTTAAAAATGTTTTCATTATTAATTAAAGAAAATTATGATGATCATAATAGCCTTCATTCTTATCACAAAAACGCAAAAACACCAGCGCTGATTACTGACATCGGTCAATAGCAAGTCCTGACAATGTTTGAATTTTTATTTAGTTTAATTAATTTCAGTTAATAAATCTACTACACACTGAATTAACACAAAGTATAAGATGACGCAAAACCCTTTTTAACACAGCTTTTCTAATCACACATGATAAAATCTAATGGCTCACTTTGTTGACGTTCACTTTTCTTCAATTCGATGCAAATAAGAAACGCCTGCATTTAATTACAATTTTACATTTGTACTGTAATTTTGAAATTTTAGTACATGTATACTGTGATTATGCATTCACTTAATTACAATGTTCAATTTTATTTATTTATTTATTTTTTTTTGCTGTCATGTGCAAATCTTGAGGAAGTGAGAATGAACTAAGGCCTGATGCCTCAGTCTATGGTTATAGTCTATGGCAGTCTATATTCTATGGCAGTCCATGCCGGGTGCCGCAACAGTAGCAGTACAGTTCTGGTTGAGTAACATCTGTACATATATTTACTCAGTGTATTTTATTGTCATTTCAACCATATACAGTTCAGTACACAGTGAAACAAAACAACATTCCTCCAGGACCAAGGTGCTACATACATGCAACATAAATTTAACAACATAAATTTACAAAAAGAGACAACAATAGACAGCAGACAACAAAGTGCACATGCAAACATGCAAACAAAGAGCTACAGAGCGACAACACAACAATTTAACAAATTTTAACACTTTTTGTAGTAAGCTTTATGTATAAAGTTTTTGAGAAACAGTAAACATTAGACATTTTTTAAGTAGCAGCAATGTTGAAAAAATACTTAAAGTAATAATTATTTATTACTTGCAAATAGCAAGTAATAAATTGTGTGCTAATATTTTTCAAAAGAGCAGTTCAGGTAGGTAGGTATGAACAAATTGTAAGATGATTGTTGAGTGTTGCGTGTGTGTTTATCAGTTCAGTCCTTATGTTATTTAGTTCGTCCTGTGTGTGTGTGTGTGTGTGTGTGTGTGTGTGTGTGTGTGTGTGTGTGTGTGTGTGTGTGTGTGTGTGTGTGTGTTTCTCAGTCCAGTCCCTTTGTGTTGAGGAGACGGATGGCTTGTGTAAAAGGTGTTACACAGTCTGGATGTGAGTGCCCGAATGCTTTGGTACCTTTTTCCTGATGGCAGTAGGGTGTGTGTAATGGCTGTGTCTGTTCAGCCACAATGCTGGTGGCTTTGCGGATGCAGCATTGTGGTTTAAATGTCTTCGATAGAGGAAAGAGAGACCCAGATGATCTTCTGAGCTGTCCTTACTATCCGCTCTAGGGTCTTGACCCCTCACACACACTCTTCACCCTCCTGCCATCTGGAAAAAGGTAACGAAAACATTCGAACACTCACATCCTGACTGTGTAAAAGCTTTTCTAAAACATCAGTTTTCATTATTTTACAAAATCTGAATATATTCAGTAAATTTATGAAATATACTCGAAAAGTATCAAATCCAACTATGAAGTCTGATTTAATTGCTACCATTAAATCTTTTTGTTTTTATTTATTTTATGGTTTGTGGGTGAAATAAATATTAGGCAGAGATGTCTTTAGACAGAAACATCTGCTTGGTCTTGTTAATTTGCTTTAAAACCCCCAATTCTGCCAATTGCCCCTTCAGCGAAACCGGTTTGATAACTTCACAACTATCGTGAATGAAAGGTGAGAAGAGGGATTACAGCAACTGGGGGTCTGCGGGTGTTCACCTTGCAGCGTGCTGTCACGCTGTATTCAGCAAGTAGTCTAGATATTTGTTTGTTGCATTTCTGGGGGAATATGTCTGCAGTTTTATTGATAAATCTGCCCATATCTGCGCACGCGTTTATCAGCATTTTGATCATCGGCACTCACTTTCACTTTGCAAGTGTATGTGTAGTGTATATTTAAAGCACATACACACACATTCATCATGAAAGATCTATTGTAGAACAAAATAAAAAATTATGTTTGCTTCGGCATTGGAAACAATATTGTTTTAGGCTAACTTATTATACACTTTTGTATTATAAATCATAGTTATGTTTTAACAAGGGAGCAAACACTTTGGGGCTAATTTAGGGCTATTTAGGTTTGAATTTCATTTTCTCTTAATAATAAAAACATTTATTTAAAACTGCATAATGTTAGGAACGTCCACTAGAGGTCACTGTTCATGTCTGTCTGTCTGTAGTTTTTGTTGGTCGACTCAGTTTCCCAGAAGGCACCTCAGTCAGGTGATGAGTGCTCACCTGAACTGAGGTGGCTCATTAAAGTTTCTATAAATAGCAGTTTGTTCTGGGAAACTGGGTCGAGCATTGTTGTTGAATGTTGATTGTTTGTTGGTTTATGGTTGTATATCCTATACCGCCATGTGGGCATTCCTTTTTGTTTCTTTAAATTTATATTTGGTTTATGTTATGTAACCTTTGTTTTCAGAGGGCTCTAGTTGTGTTTTATGTATGTTCCTTGTTCTGATGGATTCATGGAGCTGCCTTGTTCAGTGTTTGGTTAGGCTGTGTCTCCTCCTGTGTAAGTACTGTTCTGTGTATCCCCAGTGTCTGCCTTCTTGTCTAGTTCTGTTTGTTGCTTTCCTTTTCTGTTTAGGTGTTTGTAACCCCATGAGTGCCTAGCTGCTAGTAGGCCTAGACTGCTAGTAGGGTTAGCCTCTAGTGGGATTGACTGCTAGTGGTTCCGGTTGCTAGTAGGTTAGCTGCTAGTTTGGAATAGCCTCATGGGTGTCCTGCTCTTTGTGTTCTGTTTTCTCTTTAGGTCCGTACTAACTCCATTAGATACTAACCCGGTTAGGTCAGCATCCTGTGTCTCCATATTCCGTGTAGCTACTAACCAGTCTCTAGTCTCTGTGCCCCTGGTCCTGTCTTTCCGGTCCTGTCCCTATCTCTAGTTCCCGCCACGTCCTGTCCAGTCTTCTCTAGTTCCCCTATGTGTCCTTAGTTAGCTCCAGCTCCATGTTTCCTCATCCCTAGTTCCCTGTCAGCTCCTGGTTCCTTGTTTAGTTCCTTTCCTGTGTTATTCCTGAGCCCTAGTTTTAGTTTGAGTTTGTTTTGATTCCTTTGTTTGGTTATGTCTGAGTTTTGTAAATAAAGACTGTTTGCACATCCCTCTGCGTTCATGCCTACAATATATGCCCATGGCAACACCATCAGCCGGTCTAGCCAGAACCACCAGCTAGATGCCATGACACAATGTGTTTACTTGTGTTATCTTTGACTAATACTTAAATTTGCTTAATGATCAGAAACACTAAAGTGTGATAAATGCAAAAAAATAAGAAATCAGTCAGGGGCAAACACTTTTTATATATGGGAATTTTATATTTATATATATATATAATTATTAGACATATGTAAAGACATACATTTTGTATGTCTTTATACTTGTAGCACCATTTTTCCTCTTTTAAAAGGCTTGAAAGCTCGACAAACACAGCTTTGTTAAAATCCCCAGCCATGATGAGGGTTGCACTCGACCTGTTTATTGATTATATTATAGAGTTTTATTAAAACTGGTGTAGCATCTGCTTGTGAAAATAACCTCAAGCTCTGGTGTCATCCAACTTACTGTTTAAGTATTGAATATTTGCAAGAAGGTTGCGAAGCAGTGGTGGATTAGGTGCTCTTGCATGCAATCTGTTCCAAACCAAGGGTTTCTTTCCCTGGTGTTTCTTCCACCTTGGTTGGTGTGGAGGCTCATCCTATCTTCTCTGGTCATCTTCTCTAGTGCTGTGAAGTCATGCATCATAACAGCAAACAATGGAAGAGTTAAAGAACATAAAATATAAACATAAACAACAAATGGAAAGCACAGTCGTAGGGGAGCTACCACAATGATGCCTGGACAGTGCCATGCCATCTTGGAACAGATCTAGATTTTCCTCTTGCTTTCACAAATTTTTAGTAAGCACAAATTCATTAACATGTATCAGTCTGGAATGGATTACTAAGCCACATCTATGGCTTTGGGACTTCAACCAATGTGAGAGGCGTTATTCATTAATGGAGGTCATTTGGAACAGTGTTGAAACTTCCCAGTAGTGGCCAGCCTACCAAAATTACTCAAAGCACACAATGACTACTCATCCAGGAGCTCATGAAAGAGCCCAGAGCAAATTGATGCAACCATGAATTCTGCATTCTACAAAAGGTACTGAATATGAATGTCCGGCCTTCGGTTCGTTATGGAGTTATGCAGCAGGACAATGATCAAAACATTACAGTAAAGGAAAACAGTACTTTTATAACAGCCATTAAAACATATTACAAATTTGGAAAGAACTGCGGCTAAGTATTAAAAGTTTCTTTATATATTTAGATGCGCAGCTAACAAAATGAAATAATTTTGTTCTATTAAATCTTTATTTCCGGCTACTCAAAAATGTTTAAACTTATTATATACACAAATGAAGCAAATGATGTATTAAACATACAATAAAACACTGGAATTTCTTGATCATGCCTGTGGCGACAGGCTGAAGCCCAGTACACACTGTAGGACAACCCCTTCTCGCGCCTCTTGGGGAAACATATTGCAGATAGCACCTTATCCGCTTCTCTTCTCCCCACAGACTTGGATTATCCTGGAGAATCACGCGCGTCCAGCTCATCGGAGGGTCTGCCACAAGCCCATGTCCCCGCTTCCTCGGCTCAACCGGCACTCTCCAGGACCGGCTCGGAGCAAATTGGTGGAGTACCCGCAACCAACATAAAAAAAACAGGTACGTGCCTTTCTTGGGCTAGCTAGTTATTACCAGAGATTTGTGCCTAACTTTTCCTCTATTGCAGCACCCCTCACAAATTTCCTCAGAAAAGGACAGCCGGAAAAAGTACAGTGGACACAAGATGCGGAAAGAGCATTCAAACAGTTAAAAACCCACCTCACCAGCTCCCTCGTTCTCCGAAACCCCGACTTCAATAGACTGTTGACAGTGCACATGGATGCATCAGAAACGGGCTTAGGAATTGTCCTTTCACAGGACTTTGAAGGAAAGAACATCCCATCCTATATGTAAGTAGGAAGTTAACACGAATATAACAAAAATATGCAACAATAGAGTGGGAAGCCCTTGCCATTAAGGGGGCTATTGAGGAGCTGAAATATTATCTAGCTGGCCGGCACTTTACATTAATTAATAACCACGCTACTCTTCAATGGCTGGCAAGGGCTAAGGACACAAACCCCCGCATAACACGGTGGTTTCTCTCCTTACAAGATTTCCCCTTCTCATTCCAACATAGAGCCGGGGTACAACATGGAAACACAGACGCACCAACACCACCAACAGATTGCAGATAGCACCTTGGACAGCATCAAAGCACAAAAAGGGGTGGGGCGCCGCGTCTCACCGGTACTAGCGAGGACAAATCATACACCGTCCACCTGTTGCCTGCTCACTATAAAAGGACCTGTATCTTCTCCCTACAGACTCGGATTATCCCGGAGGACCAACCCATCACGGCGACCCTCACCTTCGCCCTTCTCACAAAGTACTTAATCTTTATCTCATTCACCTGTTGCACCGACTGAACCTCAATAAACGCTGTACGTTTGAACTCTCCGCATCACTGCCTCCCTGTGTTTATAATTTCTGAACCCACCAGGAGCTTTACAATGCCCAACTGGATGTGATAAATGGATTTCAAATAGAAATAGACAAAACACCAACTATAACAACAACCATTTTGGGCCAATAACACCAAATGAACATGATGTATTTTCTCTCTCTTTAAGGCTTAAACACCTTTATATATATATATATATATATATATATATATATATATATATATATATATATTTGCCTTCTGTTGGTTTACGCAAATGTTGTCAATGTTCTCTTTCACAGAGAAAGTTTCACAAAAGTATGTGGAATGATTGCTATTTTTTATTCTCTCTGAATGTGCTTAGTGAACACAGGTCACTTGCATATGACCACAAGTGTGATGTTGTATATGCATCTCACAACAGACCCCTGAAAAATACTAAAGTAAACACACTGTGAATTCATTCCTATTACTCATTATTACTCATTATGTATTTCTCTACAAAAAATTAAGGATGTTGCAATACTAGCAATGTAACTCAAAACAAAAAGTCTAAGAAAAATACAAATATTCAAATCACAAAGAAAGGATTTTTATTTTATTTATTTTATTTTATGTGATCACACTCATCCCATGTCTCTAAAGATATATTAGTTTTGAGATTTAGAAACAGGTCAACTAAATAATGTATATCAGCATATTTTTATTAATACTGTACATTACATATTCTTGAGAAAAAAAAGTGGAATGACAGAACTCTATATTGCAGCTCATAATTATATTTATTCATTTAAAGGTTTAGTTCCAAAGTAGTAAATGATAGAGAGGAAAATGTCCATTATGAGACCAAGCACAGTAAGGATGGAAAAAGACGTTCATTTTTATTATTTATTTTCTTCGTGCCGCCTTCCCTTACCTAGAACACAGAAAAAAGGAATATGCTTACAATTAAAGTTGTCACAGGACATTCATATAAGTGTTTTATAAAATAATAATAATGAATTCAGATTTCCTTATATTTTTTAATCATTTTTGACAGTACTACTCATATATTTAAGTATGTTTATATTAATACTCATACCATTATCTGCAATAAAGATGAATGAGCAACTGAAAATATGTTTCTAACAAAATGTCTATAAAGCTGGTACTATTAATTAAACACCGGACAGGAAATAAGACATTTTAGATACTTATTTATATATATTTACAATGACCAAACTTTGTTATAACAAATTGAATAACTTTTTTTATATAAAGCTATCCCTGTTTAATGACCTTGAATTGAAATATTTTCTACAAACATGACACAAGAAAATTTATTTTCTGTATTTCTTATGATACAATTTCAATTCAATGTACCTTAGGAGCAGCAATAAAATTGGACATCGTTAAGGGTGGTGTCATCTCCAATTCCCTGTGGACGCTCGACTTTTGTTTGGATCCCACAAATCCCTTTCCAACACATGAATCACTCCATACACTCCAGCTTCCCCAGGACATGCCATAGCCAGTGAGTATTTCTCCTGAGCTGCACCTAAATCTTTTTTTTTTTTTTTTAAATAAGGAAAAGCTCATCATTATTCCTTTAAAGGTTAAAAAGTCAGCTTAATGAGTCATTAACACAGTTTTTAAAACTTAATAAAGCACTGTTAGCAAGTTATAATCATAATCTTATATACAGAGATTTCAAATAAACATATTTTCTTTTAATACTGAGTTACAAGTAGTTATTAGATTAGATATTTGTCACCTTATGTTGTTGGCAGCAGTATCATCACCAAGTCCTTGAGGGCCTTCTACAAGTAGTTGAAATGATGTTAACACTCCACCTTTTTTGCACCAAGTATCCTAGTCCCCCAGCTTTAAGTGGGAAAGAAAAAATAAATAGTCATTCTATATAGTGGCTCAGCATATAGTGGAGAGTTGTTAAAGCACAAGCAGAAATTTCACTCAGGTTTAAGATAATGTGAACAAACAGTACGTCATCTTTTGCCACAGGGGTTAAAGGTCATGGCATGTTAGGAACTAATCAGATGTTTGTCATCAACAAGAAATATCTTCAGAATCAATGCTTTATTTATTTATATATATTTTGTCTGTGTGTGTGTGTGGGGGGGGGGGGGGGTTCATTTAAATATTATTTATCACACTCAAAGTGCTGCCTCTAAAGATGAAGTATATACCCTTTAGGCAGCCACAGTAATTTTTCCAGTACAATGCAACAATGAAAATAGCATAAGCCCCTGTATAGATATGTGGAAGACACAGAATGTATGATAATGTACATACAAGCCACCATCCACACAAAACACAAACAAGAGTACGACACACCAAGGCTACCTCCCCAAAAAAAAAAAAAGTTGACTACAAAACCTGAACCTTCAGAGATGAATTGACAGGTAAATGTAAGTTTGAAACCAGTTTGTCTCATATTATCCAAAACCATGGCATTAATTACATTACATTACACAAAAGAGTAATAAGGCAGGTCATTAGAGCAAACACATCTACCGCAGTCTGAGGTGAGGGCATGTAAAATCCCCGAACTCAAAGCCCTCTGTTAGTGCTAAAATCAAAATGGTGAGTAGAAGTGAAGATATGAGCAGTTATGTGCCAGATTACACAAAATCACACAAAACTGGCAAGACAGAATTGAATAATACTTCGCAAGACTTAGATATCTACCTGAAATTTAACCTGCACTGAAATTAAAATGATGAGTAGGAGCAATGTTATGAACAGTTAAAATTATAAATGAGCTAAATAAGTGGTATTAGGTATAACTGAACATGATGGAGTAGTTCTAAGATAAAACCTAATCTTTATCTGATATGTGATTCACTCTCCGATTACTAAACAGGGAGTTTATTTGCCTGCTGCCAAAACAGTACATCTTAGTGTAAATAAGGCAGGCAGATACTTATGAAATAATATCACTAATTATATGATTACATTAATAGTATGATTATATTAAAGCTGATCTTATTTTAGCTGTAACCTTTTAACTATTCCTACAAACTCTTTTCTCGTCAATGACACTTCAGCTAGTGTAAAATAAACAATTTTGGTTCATATGAAACTTTACCTTCCTTCATCAGACCGGACTGTAGAATAGGACTGAGTACCCAATAGAGGTTTGGTGCAGCGAAGGGCAATTCCATTTAGGGCTGTGTCATCCCTCAAGTCAAGTCAAGTCAATTTTATTTATATAGCGCTTTTAACAATTGACATTGTCGCAAAGCAGCTTTACACAATAAAAAGAAGTAAGTCTGTATGCAATGTGTATGAATCAAAATTATAAGATTGTCCCTGATGAGCAAGCCGAGGGCGACGGTGGCAAGGAAAAACTCCCTGGGATGGTAATAGGAAGAAACCTTGAGAGGAACCAGACTCAACAGGGAACCCATCCTCATCTGGGTGATAACGGATAGCAGGGATTGATCAGCATAATAATGTGTACTGGAAGTTCAGTGTAACAGGAGATGTGTTAAAATTAAAATTAAAAGGTGTCCAGTTTGTTCCTGGAGGCTCAGGTAGACTGTAGG
>JAAGKR010012110.1:0-17323 GCA_011419295.1 Clarias macrocephalus
CCCCTCAACTCTTCTCGACGCGTCACGTCTTCAGTGTGATTATTTATTTATTTCTCATGCGCTGCATTATAGTGTTGATTAAAGCAGATACACATCACCCCAAGGCGCCGTTTTCTCGCTCTAACACAACTCATCGGCTCATTAACAAGCCCTTCACGAGGATATAAAGATCGTGCTAGAGTGTATTAGAGTGTGTACCACGTCCAACCCAACCTGCTATTCACAATTATCTCAGGATAATAAAATAATATTAGCGCAAGTTTCTTGAACAGAATAAAAGCTTGGCACAAAAGGGAATAAAGAATTCCGTGGTTTTTAAATGAAAAACTCGTTCTCTGTGAGATTCCTTCTCATTTTTCTTCTCGGCTGGATCTCCCGGCACGCTCGGAATTCCGTTTGGACGAGGCGAGATCAGCTGGGTATTTTTGTTCTCTCTCTTTCTGTCTCTCTCTAACATTAGCGATCTGAAAAGCTCCGTCGTCAGAAAAAAGCTCCCGGAGGACTCCCGGGCCGGCTCGGCGAATTGTAAATGTGATTTCTTTCTGTTTCTGCTTATCAAGAGTGTACAAGCGGGAGGCGGCTCACGTCCGTGGCCTGAATACAAGCTAACGATGTGTCTCGCAAACTGAATGTAGGCTCAGAGCAGGAGACGGAGAGTGCAAGCAAGCGCTACCGCTACAGAGCGTGTCCAAAAATACTGCTCGTTAACCCAAAGATACTGCGTGAAAACATTTGTGCTGATGGGGCTTAGGTGTAAAGTAGATACTGTGGCTAACAAGCTAATGAAGAAATGTTAGCAGTGTCTACTTTACATCTTAGCCGCGCAAGATGAGGGGAGGGGAAAGGCAGGTATGAAATACGTCATCATTTGCGTATCGTTATGGCCTTTACAGTACTGTACATTTATCCCTAAACCTCCTCCTTTTATTGAAAGTTATAAACTGTAATTTGTTCAAAAAACCTCTGAAGAACTCTCGTTTAAGAGTGTGCGTATAAACTGGGTAAGTGAGCTCAGTTTATTTCTTACAATCTGTCAGATATAAATGTATAAAATTGAGTTCTTGGGTACTTACATTCTAAGAGAAACTGAGTTCCTTCTGGATTTTTCATGGCTTTCAAATATTCTTCAACTTGGAACGTGCTTCTAATTTGAAAAGGCACTGATCTTTAGCTCTCGTAAAGACAAATTCAAGCAAATACACCATTCAGGCTGTTAGGCATCTGTGTACTATGGGTAGAGCATGCAATTGTTCTTCAGTTGCTCCTTCAACAACAAGGTTCAAAAAACAGGCTTAATGCTGGCCTCCTTTCAGAAGAACACCGAGTCTAGGTTTTAATGAGAGAAAATGGTTCTTCAGTGGTTCTTCTTTTATTTACGAGAAAAAGAGTTTGACTTGGAAACCTTCCTGAGATCCAAAAAGCCTAGAACATTTAATTTTTCCTCCAGAAGAACAACCAGTGAATCCTCAGCTTGTTAAGAGAACTCTGGAAGAACTCGTTTTTGAGGGGGCGGGGGGGGGGGGTGTACAAACTGGGTAATTGAGCTCATTGTTTTATTCTTAACAGCTACACCCTGATATGCATAATAGGTGGGTAGGTAGGTAGTTAGGTAGACCCCCCATCAACAACAAGTTTCAGAAATCAGAAAGGGTTCCAAACATTTTAGAAGGCTAAGAACGCTTTATTATCCAATGTACCTAGAACATGTTCCTCAAGAACCTGGTCTTGAAAGGTTCTTTCAAAAATGAAAAACGAAAAAAAAAAAAAAGGTTCTACTTGGAGGAATCATTTTAAAAGAACACTCAAGAGCCCTAATGAATTCGCTAAAAAAGTTTTAATGAGAGCAAATGTTTCTTCAGGAAACTTTGAGGTTTTCTAAAAATCGTAACTTGGAGACTTTTCTGTGAATGGTAAACCTATAATGTTATGGTTCCCTCAAGGGCAGCAACCAGTGAACCCTTATCTTGTTTAGAGTCCATGGAGAATCAACCGGTTCTTCTGGGTTTCTTTAAAGGTTTGTTAGATATTTCATGATTCAAAGGGAATGATCAACCTGTACCTGGAAACATCTCTGAATTAGAAACATGACTTTTTAAAGATGTTCTTCAAAGGAGCAAGTAGTAGTAGAGTGTATCACCCTAATGATCTTTCCCCATCTTATCGTTTTCAGGAGCTTCTGTGAAGCTCCTCTCTGTCCTCTCTGCTACTTGAGAGCGTTTGAATATGATCGGTTGATTTCTTTTGTAAGCCTGTCAGGGTCTCCAGGAGAACCCTTTATGCTGTAATATAACACTTTAATGGAAATTGTATCTTTAAAAAGAAACACTTTCCTTTGGTGAAGAATAAAAGTGTGGTTCTTCAACACTTCACTCAGAAGAGGATTTTGGCTGATGGGTCATTACCGCTGTCCTTACTGCTATCTGATTTAGCTCTGAGTGATGCCATGTTTGCTGTATCACCTGTAACTCAAGGTTACCCTTATTTTCTTTCAACATGCACCAACAAATAAAGCTACAGATCTGAAAGTGTTTCTAGAAGGCATGGAGTATGTAGTGTGATCAACATTGGGAAGACACTGTACACCTGTCTTTTATAACGAATAGGAAATGAAGGTGTGGCAAAGCTGTCAATCGAGATGTTTAATGGTATCGTCTATTAAGGGTCTGCATCCATTTCCAGGTAAAACCTCTTGTAGATCACCTGAGCTTTCAGATCATCAATCAGTGGAAATGGCCATTTCTCAGCTGATCAGTTCACCCTAATGAATAGTGGAATGAAGTGCCAGGTTTCATGTGTAAGCTGTAATTACCCAGAATGCTGTGGATGAAAAGGGTAATGGGCCAGCCAGGAGGTGCTAAAAAGAAGACTGAATCCAATACTTTTGGAAGAACAATGTTAGGGGTGGGTTCGGTGATGCTTAGGATATAATGAATATATTTATTGTCTTGTCCTCTATGAGGATGTTCCCATCTTCTTCTGCAGTTTATCTCAGGCGTTTACAATTTCAGCCCAGGCCTTGAGCATTAGCCAGATATCTGCTCGATGCTAAGTGGAGGCCAGTAGCATGCCAGGCAACAATCGCAGAATGTTCAAAAAATGACTGCGGAATAAGGCAGCTGCTGGATACTAGACGCCTCAAAGCAGGACTTAATTCAACAGCTCATTTTTTTGGGTGGACGGACGACCTGCCGAGAGAAGCAGAAGCAGAAAATATATTTATATTTAACCCATATATTCATGGGTTTGTTGCAGAATTAATTTAAAAAAAAATCTTGGAATAGAGGAGCAGCATGCCAAATTACATTATGCATTATACAACATTATATTTCACAATAAATTGGTGAAAAAGTGCATGTACATTCAAACATTTTGGACATACAGTAGCTGTGGTGTAAAAACTTATTTGGCGACATGCTGTTGTCAAATAATCAGCATCATGGTGGAAGCAGGAACTTTTCTTCTTCATCAGACAACTTTGGCCTTCTGAATTTATTCTTTTCTCACTTTCCAATTAATTTTCCACTGGTTAAAGCACATTTTTGGGAGGATTTTAAGAATCTAATTCGGCACTAACGTAACTCTAAGGCTGCCACATTTCCAGCGTACGAGGCACTTCATCTACAGGAAGAAACTCGTGCAATTTTCTGAATCTCGATCACGTCACGATGCATTAAGCAACTGAAGCGCCTGGGGCCCGAAGTCAGCGCTTGACGGAGTGTGGAGGAAGCTCTGGCTCCACTCAACTGTACCCCATTACCTCAAACGGCCTCTCTTAAGTCGAACCCCATTTGCGCCGAAGATCCATCTTCCTCTTTTCCATCTGCCACTGACTCAACGTGACAGGGCCGAGCTGCTTTTTTAAATGCCGTTTAGAAAGGGCTTTTAAGAAGCCGCCCATCCATCCCTCCCTCCCTCCCTCCCTCCCTCTGCTCCTCTCCTTCAAAGCGACAAGGTATCTCCTGCTTTGGCTCATGGGTAAATGTCAGGTTCGGAGGCGGCGTAGAACTTCGAGAAAAGAAAGAGGTCAAGGAGTTGAGTAAGAGGTCCACTCGTCTGTGATGAGCCACTTCTCCTGCAGGAAAAAAATCCGATACGTCTCCCACACGTCCTTAAAATAACCATCGGGCTCACTAGGCAGAACGCTAGAAGCCTCCCGAGAGCGGGAGATCGATGAAAAAAAATCAGAGAGATGGATGAAAAATGTGGGGGGAAAAACAAATCGCTGGAAAATGCTGAATGTGGTGAGAAGGACTGAACCAAAGCTGATCTTAGGATAGGCTGTTCGAGTAATGCACCCCGAGTTGAGTTGATTTGAGTCGCATCCTAAACAGAAAGAACGAGTGAAATGCATTGCTCTGATCAGGTGACCCCTCACCAACAACAAGCAGCCTTCCGTGGGAGTCCAGCGCTCTTAGTAATATTGCTGGAGGATCGATCAGCACTGGAAATTTACGGCTGTACACACAGGCTTTTACTCAGCCGCTGCCGTAAAGCACCAGCACCCTCTGAGCGGAGGTACAGGCAGGCAGGAAAGGAGATGTAGAAATAAGGAAGAACTAGAAAACTGGACGCGCTGAATATCTCCTCGGTCAGCAGTTCAACCAATTTGATAATTAACAAAATTTCAAAAGGTTAAAGAAATACACCATGTAATGTCGCATCCCCAAACATTCCTGTGTACTTCCACTGAAACTGTAGGTCCAAAAGTCCGTGCACCCCTGTAATACCACCACGCACAAATGTCTATTATAATGTCTCTGTGCACTGTAGATCAGTGGGGTCCAATCTTCTCCAGAAAGGGGCCTTTTCATAAAAAGAAAGTGGTTTTTATTTCAACCATGCAGAAGCCACACCTGATTCCACCTGTTTAATTAGTCATTCTTGGCTTGCAATATACTATCAGGTGTGGCTTCTGTTTGGTTGGAATGAAAACTTGCACACACACTCCCACACAGGACCTTTCCAGAGAAGATTGGACACCACTGCCGTAGGGGAAATACAGTTTCCCTCGTTCTGGCGTGTGCTCCATGATGACATGAAGTTCTGATAAGGATGGAATGGAAGAGCGCAGAGAACCGAATTGAGATGTGATGGCAAGAGGGCATGCATACTTTTGCTTGCTCTATGGAAAAAGGTTTAAAACTACTCTCGGGTTTTGTGTGTGTATATTTGTGCGAACTCGTTTCTGGATCTTCGATATGAGCGAGTTTGATAAGGGAATGTTGTACAGAGCGGTCCTGTATCTAGCGAGTGCCGCGGCATTGAAGCTCATTTGAATTTGATAGCGAAAGCTGCAGGGTGGTGATTAAAAACTCCAACCATCTGCTCAGCTCCCGTCTCCGGCAAAGGCTCCCCGGCCGGACCGCAGGATTCCCACCTTCTTCCTTTTTATAAAGGAAAAATGAAAACCGGACTAGCAGAAAGAGAAACATCGATACTATGGATCCGGAAAAGGTTATGGGGTGAGATGAGGAAGCTGTTTCCACGGAAACTGTAGTGCAATGTCAAACCTGGGTGTTTTTTTTTTAAACAGCACATCTAATTTGCTGTGAGGAGACTCATTACTGCTGTTATTTAACCACATGAGACTTGTTATTGCTGTTATTTACCAACGTTTCATCGAAAAACTAAATCTTTCTGTATGTTACAGGACTTTTTGTTGAACTGTTGTAGAATCATAATAATACACTACAGTGGAAATGTTACGGTATTACTGACAGTCTGATCAGTTTATGCTGGATTACTCTGATTGGGTTAGAGTGGATTAGCGTGGTGTCATATTGCATTAGAGTGAATTAGCATCACATCTGGATAGGTTAGAGTGGGTTAGGTTCACACCTGGATGGGGTAGAGTGGATAAGCATGGTATCTGTTTATGTTAGAGTGGATTAGCTTGGCATTTGGTTGTTAAAAATGGATTAGCTTGGCACCTGTTTGGGATAGAGTGGATTAGCTTGGCCTGTGATTGGTTTAAAATCTATTAGCATGTCATCTGGTTGAGAAAGAATGGATTAGCATTACATCTGAAATGGTTAGAGTGGGTTATCCTCACATCTGTAAGCATGGATTTGCATGGTATCTGTTTATTTTAGAATGGAATAGCATGGCACCTTGTTGGGTTACAGTGCATTAACAAAACATCTGGTTGGCATGGTATCATATTCAGATAGATCGGATTAATAAAGCATCTGGTTGGTTTAAAATGGATTGAATTAGCATGGCATCTGGCTAGGTTACAGTGGATTAGCATCTCTATGGATTAGAGTGGATTAGCATTGCATGTGAATAAGCATGTCATCTGGTTGTTGTAGTGTGGATTAGCCTTACGTCGGGCTTGGTTAGAGTGGATTAGTATTATAACTGGATAGGTTAGAGTGCAGTTGCATGGCATCTGGTTGGTTTAACATGGATTAGCATGTCATCTGTTTAGGTTAGAGTGGATTAGCATGGCATCTGGTTGGATCAGAGAGGATTAACATGGTGCTCAGAGTCTAACTGCTCAGAGGTGGATTAAAATGGATTCTCATTGGATTAGAATGGAATCAGGTCAAAGGGGATTGACACAGCACTTTCAAAGCTTGAATAAGCATGTGTTATTGGTTTAAATGCCCGAGTGTGGTCTCCGATTTCACTGTCTGTTACAGACTGATTAACGTAACCTGGATTAGCCTTGAATTCGGTAAAGCAGATTTGTTTGGAACCTCATCGGTTCTGATTATTTTAGCAATCCAATTTGTTGGATTGTTTCAGAGTGTATTAGCATGTTCAGTGTGAAGCAGAATAACGTAAAAGTAGATTATCTAGTGTATCTAGTGGCAAAATTTTTTATTTGGTTTAGTGTGGAATACGGCCGTGGATTAACATGGAGGGTTGTTTGGCTCTGAACACCTCAGGAAAAAGGAACATTTGGATTAGCATGGAAGCATAATGTAATAATAGCCGTCGGATCAGTTAGCCTGTTCAGATTTAGCATCTTCAGAGCAGGTGGAATGAATATGCTAACTAGAGCAGATGAGGTTGAAGAATGATGAGTTCAGAGCTCTTCCACACTCACTGTATCATGTCTGTCCAGGTTTTTGACAGCGGCGTGAAAATTGCACGGGATGTAAAAAGTGCGGAGACGGCGGCGGCGTTACACCGGGCCCCGAGTGCCCGTAATTACGTCATTATGTATGATTTAGATGGAAGCCTCTCAGAGGGCCGAGATATAATGACGTCAATTTCAGTTCCTCAGGACGGTTTGAGCTCCGAGCGCGCTTAGCAGAACCTGAGGCGCCGCCCGTGCGTGCGTCTGTATTCATTTACGTCGCTCATCCGGAGGAGAGTTGGAGCATATGGAGCGGTTCATTAGGACTAATGCGCCATAGCGCTACATCGCTCACGAGGCTCGCGCGCCCAGCTCCGGCAGCGATAACAAAGCAATCACTTCTAACAAGCTGAATTAGCGGTGAATCAGCTGAGCGTGTCCCGCTGCTGAGCAACTCACACACACTCGTGCACACACACTCGCAACACGGTGTGTAAAAACACGGTGTGGTGAGTAATTAACAACAAAACTTCTCGTACAACATGCGCTCATATATATTTACAGTATTATATTCTTTTGCTAACGGTTAATGAGGGAAGTTTTAGCAAAAACAGTTTGGATGCTAGCAAAGGTTTTTTGTCCGCCAACTTTTGTTTCCTAATATAATTATATGTAAATAAAATAACAAAACCTAATTACATAAAAAAAACTATCCTTCATTCAGTGCTAACTGGCATTGTAGCATTGTATCACTCATTCAGCAGGAGACTAGCATCCTCGCTTTCATCGCGTTGCTCATAAGCTCTTCATACGCTAAGTGCTTCGCACTCTAACGAGACGTTTTGGCAACCGTTTTCCTGAGGTAAAAATGTGGATTAGAAATCCGTAGCAGAATGCTAAATATTCATACAGGCTACTCGTAACAAGCAATAAGTGGTCTGAGTTTGAGGTAACGGAGGAACATCATGAAAAACCTGCAGTAAATATTCAGTCAAAACTTTGAATGCTTTGATATATTTAGCTTTTTTTTTCTTTCTGTAAAGCCGAGTTAGCAAAGTGCTACGATAATTTTATTAGTCTATGTTTAACACACTTTCATACTGCTGCTAACACAGAAGCTAGCAAAAAAAAAAAAACGTCTAAGAATAATACTAGAATTCTAGCGCTAATCTACAGTAATTTACAGTAGCTTTAGCAATGGTAATGCTACTTTACGGACACTGGCACGCACGGACACACACACACACACACATAGACACACTTCATGAAGTGAAATGATAAAACTCATCCAGATGCGCTAGTTAGATGATTAGCATGCATTGAGTAATTCAAGCAGCCTGACATTAATGATACATAGAAGAAAAACATTCACACTCATTCGCCAACCCACATACACACACACACACACACACATACACACACGCACACACACTTCAACAGACAGCTGCGTAGATGAAGGGTATGAGAGTTCGGTGATAGAACCAGATGCTATCTGTTGCTGTCCAGGGAAGTTTTCCAGTATGTCTCTGTGTGTGTGTGTGTGTGTGTGTGTGTGTGTGTGTGTGTGTGTGTGTGTGTGTGTGTGTTCATCTAAAACATGTCATTTTGGACATTTTCAATGAACTGTGTGATGAAAAAAGTATTTTTGTAAAAAAAAAAAAAAAAGTGTGTGCATGTGTGTGTGTGTGAGAGAGAGAGACTCCAAAGCTGTGATCACAGTCCAGTGATACACATACACACACTTTATCCAAGAAGTCACTATGGTAACAGCTGGCATTTCCTAGCCTCTGTGTTGTGTGTGTGTGTGTGTGTGTGTGCTAGTGACCTGTGCCAGATGAACCATGAACACTAGTCACACTACAGCCACCTGCTCTTTCTCTACTGTGTGTGTGTGTGTGTGTGTGTGTGTGTGTGTGTGTGTGTGTGTGTTTAAGCTACACTACAACCCACATGCTAATAATCACAAATTCATCACCTCTAATGCTAACCCTCGAGGCGTTACACACTCTGTGTGGTGTTGTTACAGGAAATCAATCAACCCAGAGGAGGCGGAGTCATGGTTTATAACAACAGCGCGACACAGACTGTGTTTTACTCGCCCCGATGCTAACGAGCTAACGTCAACTATATAGCTCAGTCGCTATTCAAGTGATGCTAACGCTCAGAGTCTATAGCAATTGATCTACATTTGAGCGTAATTTGCTAACGCTAGTGATAACCCGCTAACTTGTGGCTAAATCAGGAGCTGCTAATCACTAGCGGTTAGCATAGACGCTCAGGATTCTATGCTAATTGGTGCATATGTGTGTGCGTGTGTGTGTGGTTATATTTCATATATATCATGTCGCTGAAAGGGGAATCCATAAGGATAATGAAGGAACACACACACACACACACACACACACACACACACACACACACACACACACACACACACACCTTTCAAAGCATGGATAGCATCCAAGTTTCCTTTCAGCCACTCTGTCAATTTGGCGCAGTTCCCCAGCCGTGTGTGTGTGTGTGTGTGGATGTGTGTATCTGTGCGTGTGTGAATATCTGATGATTAAATGCATCAGAATTAGACAGCGGTGAGATGATGCTCCTGCATAGACGTTGATGTGCTCGGCTTCATACATTTTTACTTTTAATTTACAGACATGAAGCGCTTGTACATGACACTCTGTCTGATATCACGCTTCTCTCTGTCTGATATCACGCTCCGCTCCGTCTGATATTACACTCCCCTCCGTCTGATACCACACTCCCCTCTGTCTGATTACACACTCCCCTCCGTCTGATTACACACTCCCCTCCGTCTGATTACACACTCCCCTCCGTCTGATACCACACTCCTCTCCGTCTGATATCACACTCCCCTCAGTCTGATATCACACTCCTCTCCGTCTGATACCACACTCCCCTCTGTCTGATTACACACTCCCCTCCGTCTGATATCACACTCCCCTCTGTCTGATTACACACTCCCCTCCGTCTGATTACACACTCCCCTCCGTCTGATTACACACTTCCCTCCGTCTGATACCACACTCCTCTCCGTCTGATATCACACTCCTCTCTGTCTGATATCACACTCCTCTCCGTCTGATATCACGCTTCGCTCCGTCTGATATCACACTCCCCTCTGTCTGATATCACACTCCCCTCTGTCTGATATCACACTCCCCTCCATCTGATATCACACTCCCCTCCATCTGATATCACACTCCCCTCTGTCTGATATCACACTCCCCTCAGTCTGATATCACACTCCTCTCCGTCTAATATCACACTCCTCTCTGTCTGATATCACACTTCCCTCTGTCTAATCTCACACTCCTCTCCTTCTGATTACACACTGCCGTCTGTCTGATATCACACTCTTCTCTGTCTGATTATGCACTCCCATCCGTCTGATGTTACACTCCCCTCTGTCTGATATCACACTCCCCTCCATCTGATATCACACTCTTCTCTTTCTTTCTATATTTATGCCCTATGTCACTAGTTACAGAACATAAATATTGGTGCTCTCATGAGATCTAAATTTAACGAGAGGGAGAGCAGTGTTAATGTTACAGTCTTCCTTTTTTCATTTTACAGGTTTGCTACTAAATTTATTTACAGTGTGCTACTTTTTTTTTATGATTTCAACAAAAGCTAGCATGTGTTTCCTGTAACCTACTGGCTTGTATTAGCCCTATTTCCATATATCTAATTGCTCTAATCAGTCGGTGGTCCTGATGGTTTCCTGACCACACTGTCCCGGTCAATCCTGCGACCTGTGTGTGTGTGTGTGTGTGTGTGTGTGTTATTAAGAGGCTGTTGTGGCTTCCTGTTCATTAGGAAATGACTCTGTGCTCCATCAGAGACTCTAATCGTCCTCACACTCGTCCAAACAGGACATTCAGTTCCACTGGGAACAGCAGTAACACTGTGTGTGTGTGTGTGTGTGTGTGTGTGTGTGTGTGTGTGTGTGTGTGTGTGTGTGTTAGACTGTATTGCCCATTCTATTATAATGTTTAGCTGAATTGCTTTTCGGTCTCTTGATTAGCCTTTGCTTGCTAGGTTAGACTCTATGCGCTAACGTAGATTAGCTTTTTTATTGGTAGGTTAGGTTTCACCCTAGACTAGGTTTTTCTTGGTAGATTAGCTTTTACACTCTAAATTAGCGTTCACTCTCTTGATTAGCTTTTCCCTTATTAGGTTAGTCTTTAGGGTCTATGGTA
Organism: Clarias macrocephalus; assembly: GCA_011419295.1. Lineage (NCBI taxonomy): Eukaryota > Metazoa > Chordata > Actinopteri > Siluriformes > Clariidae > Clarias > Clarias macrocephalus. Next base: position 11,254 of record JAAGKR010012110.1, read on the forward strand.
GATTAGCTTTGTTCTCGCTAGGTTAGCTTTCACTCTCTGGACTAGCTTTTTCTTGTTACATTAGCGTTCACTCTTTAAATTAGAATGCCCATGCTAGGTTAGAATTTACACTATGTGACTAGAAAAAATTGCTTTTTTCTTGCTAAGTTACTTCATTCTCTAGATGCTCTTTTTCTTGCTATGTTAGCTTTCAATTTCTCTCTATATTAGCCTTCTTTTGTTAGATTAACTTTAGCGCTTTTGATTGACATATTCTTGCAAGGTTAGACTGCAGTATTTAGGCTTTTTTCTTTTCTAAATTAGCGTTCACTTTTAAATTGAATTGTTTGTGCTAGCATAAGCTTTATCCAGATGAATTAGCTTCTTTTCATGCTATGTTAACATTAAGATTCTAAAGACTAGGTTTTTTTTTGCTAGGTTACTGTTCACTCTTTATAATAGCTTTTCCTTTACCATGCTTCGATTAGCATGGTCTTTTTGGGTTAGACCTTTTATGCGCTTTAAGCTTTTTCTTGTTAAATTGGCTTTCACTTTGTAGTTGAACATGTCATAACATGTCATTGCAAGGCTAGACTTAGGCCCTAGATAAATTAGCTGATTTTTTCTCCTGCTAAATTATCTTTTATTGTCTGTTTTATGTTTCACTCTCTAGCCTAGCATTTCCTTTGATATATGAGCTTTTACACGCTAAGTTAGCTTTTAGTCTCTAGATTAGCATGTCCCTGCTGGGTTAGATTATATGCGTCAAGACAGATTAGCTTTTTTTCTTGCTAGGTTAGCTTTCACTCTTTTGTTTAGCTGTCCTTCCTTATATTAGCTTTTCTCTTTTCTAGATTAGCTGTTGCTCTCTTGGTTAGCTTTTCCTTGCTGAGTCACATTTTATGCGCTGACGTAGATTAGCTTTATTCTTTACATTCTAGATTAGCTTCAAAACCCTAAATCAGCTTTCACTCTCTCTTGATTGGCTTACACCCGCTAGGTCCTTCATACACTGAAGTAGATTAGCTTTTTTGTTAGCGTAGTGGTCCTGTGCTAAGGCTGGAGCTTATGATTAGCGTAATGAAGCACGGCGTGTTTGGGAGCTGAGGAGGTCTGATGTTTGTTGTCGTGCGGGTCGCATTAGCATAACGAGGCGCAATGTATTTAAGCTCCTCTCTGTTCATGAAGACGTGGGGAGCCTGTGACCTTCGACCTTGTGGCCATTAGTCACCAGTACGACCGCGGCACCACTGCGCAGAGGAAGTGATGATCGTCTGTCTGTCCCTCGTCTTATCAACAGACGGTAACCTTTGACCTTGTACTGGCGCCTTGTTTACATTGTGGAGCTTATTAGCATAAGTGTGTGTGTGTGTGTGTGTGTGTGTGTGTGTGTGTGTGTGTGTGTGTGTGTGTGTGCGTGAGCAGATTCCACTGAAAGCTGATTAATACAGCGTGTGTGTGTGTGTGTGTGTGTGTGTGTGTGTGTGTGTGTGTGTTATGTAAAAAAAAAGAAGAATGAAATGAAAAAGAATAATGATCAAAGTAAAACCGACAGAAGGACAAGAAGAGAGACAAAAAGAAAGAAAAAAAATCATTTAAAGAAAAATAGAAAGAACTAAAGAAAAAATAGGAAAAGGAAACAGAAAGAGAGAGCGAACGAGTGAACAGGTGATATGAGACGCTACAGGCTGCATTTTGAGCACCTTTATAAATCTCACTCTTACCTGGTAGGGGAGTGGATTTATCTGTGTGTGCGTGTGTGTGTGTGTGTGTGTGAGTGTGAAGAAAAACACAAACAGTGAGTTCTGCAGCTGATGCTCTGATGTGTGTCTGAGAAAGAAAGGAGAGTTCTGTTGATTGATTCTCTCTCTCTCTCTCTCTCTCTCTCTCTCTCTCTCTCTCTCTCTCTCACTGTCCTGCTCGTAATTGATTTGCTTTGATCCAGACTTCTTTCACCAATACTTCTGCTTTCCAGAGAGAGAAAGACAGAGAGAGACAGACAGATGGAGAGAGAGAGAGAGAGAGGTGTAGTGTCAGTCCTTCAGTGATTGTGTACTAACTGTGATGAAAGAGAGAAGCTGCACTGACCATCAGACTAACACACAGAGACAACCTGACAGGAGAGTGCTTGACTGAAATGTGTGTGTGTGTGTGTGTGTGTGTGTGTGTGTGTGTGTGTGTGTGTGTGTGTGTGTGTGTGGGTCGTTCCCTCTTGAGCACATGACCTAACTGATAATGCGGTTTTCACATGTAGATTGTAAAACATAATGGTGCCAGTGAAGGGCACGGGGAGGCAGTGTGTAAATCTGTCACACACACACACACACACACACACACACACACACACACACACACACACACACACACACACACACACACACACACACACACAAAGCAGCAGCAGCAGGCTAATAGATCATTGCTTTCAGGATGTTGGCTGGACAGGAAGATGATAAAGAGTGAAAGCAGCTGAGTGTCTTCTGTTAGACCGAGATGCCTTGTGTGTTTGTTTACTGTTAAGGCAACGTTCACACTGCAACCTTTATAACCACACTGCAACCTTTATAACCACACTGTAACCTTTACAAGCACACTGTAACCTTTATAACTACACTATAACCTTTATAAACCACACCGTGACCTTTATAACCACCACTGCAAACTTTATAACCACACTATAACCTTTATAACCACACTGCAACCTTTATAACCACACTGCAACCTTTATAACCACACTGTGACCTTTATAACCACACTGCAACCTTTATAACCACACTGTGACCTTTATAACCACCACTGCAACCTTTATAACCACACTGTAACCTTTATAACCACACTGTAACCTTTATAACCACACTGCAACCTTTATAACCACACTGCAATCTTTATAACCACACTGGAACCTTTATAACCACACTGTAACCTTTATAACCACACTGTAACCTTTATAACCACACTGTAACCTTTATAACCACACTGCAACCTTTATAACCACACTGCAACCTTTATAACCACACTGGAACCTTTATAACCACACTGCAACCTTTACAACCACACTGTAACCTTTATAACCACACGTGACCTTTATAACCACACTGTAACCTTTATAACCCCACTACAACCTTTATAACCACACTGTAACTTTTATAACCACCACTGCAACCGTTATAACCACACCGTGACCTTTATAACCACACCGTGACCTTTATAACCAAAGTATAACCTTTATAACCACACTGTAACCTTTATAAACCACACCGTGACCTTTATAACCACACTGTGACCTTTATAACCAAGGTATAACCTTTATAACCACACTGTAACCTTTATAACCACAACTGCAACCTTTATAACCACACCATGACTTTTATAACTACACTGCGACCTTTATAACCACACTGCAACCTTTATATCCACTCTGCATTATAACCATGCTGCAACCTTTATAACCACACTGCAACCTTTATAACCACACTGCAACCTTTACTGATCACACTACGACCTTTATAACCACACTGCGACCTTTATAACCACACTGCGACCTTTATAACCACACTGTAAGCTTTATACCCACACTGTGACCTTTCTACCCACACTGTGACCTTTATACCCACACTGCGACCTTTATAACCACACTGCGACCTTTATAACCACACTGCAACCTTTATACCCACACTGTAACCTTTATAACCACACTGTAACCTTTATACCCACACTGTGACCTTTATAACCACACTGTGACCTTTATGACCACACTGCGACCTTTATAACCACACTGCAACCTTTATAACCACACTGTAACCTTTATAACCACACTGCAACCTTTATAACCACACTGTAACCTTTATAACCACACTGTGACCTTTATACCCACACTGCGACCTTTATACCCACACTGTAACCTTTATAACCACACTGCGACCTTTATAACCACACTGCGACCTTTATACCCACACTGCGACCTTTATACCCACACTGCGACCTTTATACCCACACTGCGACCTTTATAACCACACTGTAACCTTTATAACCACACTGTAACCTTTATAACCACACTGTAACCTTTATAACCACACTGTAACTATAACCTTTATAACCACACTGTAACCTTTATAACCACACTGTAACTATAACCTTTATACCCACACTGTAACCTTTATAACCACACTGTAACCTTTATAACCACACTGTAACCTTTATAACCACACTGCAACCTTTATAACCACACTGTAACCTTTATAACCACACTGCAACCTTTATAACCACACTGTAACCTTTATAACCACACTGTGACCTTTATACCCACACTGCGACCTTTATACCCACACTGTAACCTTTATAACCACACTGCGACCTTTATAACGACACTGCGACCTTTATACCCACACTGCGACCTTTATACCCACACTGCGACCTTTATAACCACACTGTAACCTTTATAACCACACTGTAACTATAACCTTTATAACCACACTGTAACCTTTATAACCACACTGCGACCTTTATACCCACACTGTAACCTTTATAACCACACTGTAACCTTTATAACCACACTGTAACCTTTATAACCACACTGCAACCTTTATAACCACACTGCAACCTTTATAACCACACTGTGACCTTTATACCCACACTGCGACCTTTATACCCACACTGCGACCTTTATACCCACACTGCGACCTTTATACCCACACTGCGATCTTTATACCCACACTGCGACCTTTATAACCACAGTTACCTTTATAACCACACTGTAACTATAACCTTTATAACCACACTGTAACCTTTATAACCACACTGTAACCTTTATACCCACACTGTGACCTTTATAACCACACTGTAACCTTCATAACCACACTGTAACCTTTATAACCACACTGTAACCTTTATAACCACACTGCGACCTTTATAACCACATTACAACCTTTATTAACTTATTCTTAGTGGACACAGAAAGAAATGAGTGATTATCAAAACAAAAGTCAAAATAAGTAAATGAACAAGAAAGAGAAGAATGAAAAAAAATATGAATATAGAGAAAAAATGTAAGAGAAAGAAAACAAAGTATGTAAAAGGAGAAAAAAGGAGGGGAAGATGAAGGAAAAAGTAAAAAAAAACTAAAATTGAATGGATCTTATAAATGGTAACGAATGAAACAGAGGAGTGATAACGTATAAGAAAATTAAGAATAGACAGAAAACATGAGATAAAGTGAGAAGGGAAACAAAATATCCAAAAAGAAAACAAGAAAAAAGACAGGAGGAAAAGGAAGAAGAGAAAGAAAAAGAAAAAAAACGAATAAACCAAAAGACTCGAATTAAAGAACAAAAGCAAGGGGGAAAGAAAGAAAGAAAAAGGAAGGAAGGAATAATGGAAGAAAGAAAGAGATCAAATCGAAATCAAATAAAGAAGGAAAAAAGAAGACAATATTAAATTAGAGAGAGAGAGAGAGAGAGAGAGGATGAGTGTGTAAATCTCTCTCTCTCTGACAGAATGAGTGCAGATGCTTAACCATTCACACAGGTTCTCTCTCTCTCCTTGTGTGTGTGTGTGTGTGTGTGTGTGTGTGTGTGTGTGTGTGTGTGTGTGTGTGTGTGTGTGTGTACCGATTCTGTCAGTAGGACAGATTTACACACTACTGACCCCCCCCCCCCCTACAGCACGGCCCTGTGCTCTCTTTGTTCCTTATCACATTTAAAGTAAGATCTGTGTCTCATACACACACACACACACACACACACACACACACACACACACACACACACACACAGACACACAGTCTATGTGGATCTCCTCATGTGTGTACATGGACCTTATAATTGAGAAGCCGTTGGTTTTTCGGGGGAAGAGGGGCTCTGTGTGTGTGTGTGTGTGTGTGTGTGTGTGTGTGTGTGTGTGTGTGTGTGTGTGTGTGTGTGTGTGTGTGTGTGTGTGTGTGTGATTTCAGTATAATGCAACAATATTCTGATGATCTGCTCTAGTGCACTTTGCACTTTAATAATAATAAAAAAGGTATATGTGTGTGTGTGTGTGTGTGTGTGTGTGTGTGTGTGTGTGTGTGTGTGTGTGTGTGTGTGTGTGAGAGAAAAAA